>JAOYMR010000015.1:2708553-2763786 GCA_025802075.1 Tenebrosternarchus preto
CACACACACACCACAGACACACACACACACACACACACCACACACACACACGCTGCATAGAAAGTCACACTCAATCACACACACAGACAGACACACACAAACACACACACACACACCATATAGAAAGACACACACACACAAACACACACCACACAGACAGACACACACAGACAAACACACACACACAACACAGACAGACACACACACACACACACACCAATTTAGGTATACTTCACTACAATGCTCAAACATATGTGACAAGTTGAAACAAGATAAAACCAAAGTTGCTCTTTTGCACACTCAGAGGTGTGTGTGTGTGTGTGTGTGTGTGTGTATGTGTGTGTGTGTGTGTGTGTGTGTGGACATATGCCATCCAAGCATTCTTTCCTACCTAACGGATTAAGGAGAGGAGTAGGCTAATACATGCACACCCAAACAGCAGCTCCTGTGTGTTCTCCTGCAAAAGCACTGCTCCACACCTCCCTGTGACCAAACGCAGGCGTGCTCTTTTTTGCATGCGGTCGAAAAAGCACATCTCCTTCACTCACACCAAAGCGCTCTCTCTCTCTCTCTCTCTCTCTCTCTCTGATTCTCTCTCTCTCTCTATTTGTTCTGATGTGTATCGACCATGAAATTCGACAATTTTGAATTTGTCCTCACTCAACACCTTTTGCTGAGAATTGAGAAGCCGTAGACTGAGCTCAAAGGCCACTCACAAATCCCATTTTGCTATGGTAACATTTTGATTTTCACTGCCCTTGAAAGCAACCATTAAACACATGGGAACTCCAGCAGCCATTTTGTCATATCAGCCCAGGCAGCAGAAAACAGTTACAGTACCTGCAGGTCTATTACAGACTGCTGCCATACCTGTAAAGATCAATAAAAAAAATCTGTAAAGATTAATAAAGGGTTCTTGATATGTCAACGAAATCCACGACACTTCTAGAAGTTATTGCTACATTTCTGCCTATTCATGAACATCTTCAACCTTGAAACGATCTTTCTAAAGCAAACCAGCTAACAGAAGGGCACAGCAGAAGAGATGAAACCAGCGGAGAGATGGGAGGCTCTCGGCTCACAGCCACATCCATTTATCAGCCTGTTGATTTCGAAGACAACGGTGATGAAAAGGTGGCACCGCAGAGCGATGGGAGCTAACGTGGGGCTGCATGACATAATGCCATGAGCTTTTGGAGCGTGCCTGGGCTCATCTCTGCTAGGTTAACTTCAGGCCACTGAGAGGACAGCTAAGTGAGCGATGGCTGTGGGCCGAAATGGGGAAACATTGCCCCCTACTGCACAGGTGGTATACTGCAATGCCCTGGCTATCAGATACAGTAGTTTGGGAATGTTATACACTTATCATATATGAATCTGTATGTGTGTGTGTGTGTGTGTGTGTGTGTCTGTGTAGTGCAGAAAAATGTGGAATTGAAAATAAATTAATAAAAAAATAGCCACCATTAGCAGGTGTAATTTGTATTACTCTAAAATGTTTTTATAAATATTTTTAGGCCCACAATATAAATCAGTGTAAAATATGTTTCTATGACTCCCTATAGGCTCAAATCAAATGACCTAATAGACACTGCAAGCAAGTCATGTGAATAACATTCAAGTACCTCTTCTGAGAAGAATCATCAACTTTTATCAAATATTCTAATTACTGCAAAGGTAAATCATGAGAACTTGTTATAAATTTATGATTTTCACAAAACATAAACTAACAACTTTAATCACAAGGCTAACTCAGAAATCACCTTACTGGACAACTCCGAATGCATCCACCAACAGGTCTCAGAGCAGCGTCACTGCTCAGAGCAGAACAAAAACAGGATCAAGATGAAATAACATCTCGGATCCAGTCCCCGAGTGCCATCTTAACTTCTGGGAATTCGACAGTCAACACATGCAACAGTTAGAATGCAGACGGACTTCTGCTATACCTGGAAATGTCATTAATACTTTTTCTGTAGGTTATCGACTATGAACACATAAGAGGTGGCAAATATTTAAGGATTGCATGTTTTTCATAACTTCCATGAATGCAAAACAGCTAAAGCCACAACACATTTTCATCTCTGCATTTATAATATATAATACTAATTATAATTTATCAGAGAAAAATTATATCTTAGTAAAAAGTTAATTCATCATTATCATTTATCATCACATGCATCTCCATTCGTATTCAGTATTTCTTCTAAAAAGAAACTTCTGGTAAAGTAACACGACTTTTGCCCTCTGGTGAATAAACTGAACCCAGACTAGTATTCTCCTTTCTGGGACAGAAGCTTTACCTACCGCACTGTAACGCTGAGTCTGGTCACTGGTGCAGAGCATCTTAGCGCTCCCGCAGGGCGGGTGGCCGATGGGAGCAGGCTCCTACCTGGCTGGTCATGTGACCTGGACAGGTGAGCGCGGCGAGACCGAGACCCCTCCGCTGCGGACCTCCCCCTCGGCTCTTGCTTTCACGCAGCAGCTGGGAGCGAAGAGGACTAGGCAGGATGCTGGGAGGGTTTTCCCTATATTCCGCCGATTGTGCCGGCCCTGTCAACTTCTGGCCGCTGTTAACAACAAATCCAGGACCTCCCACTTTTTTGGCCTCATGACTATTTATTAAGCGTAAGGGCAAGCCTAGGCTTGCCCGCTGTTGGATTGGACGATACCAATTTTGTTTTGTTGGATGAGGACAGGTACCGCAGCATGTATTTGCAAGTAAACTCAGTGTCTTTGATAAGAGGAGAACTGTGAGATTGCTTGCATAACAAAGAGGAAAAATGAAATTCCATTTCATCTTGAGAAAATGTACGACTTTAGTTCCTATTGAAAAGGATTCAGAAACACTGCTTGAAAGCAATATTTTCTTGCAAGACATCCAAGGCTCCACAATTACATCAGGCATTTCTACTCAACAGCCCCACAGTGTAGACTGACACAGGAAAAAGTGTGTCGTTTGCATAAAAATTACACAGTGATAATCTTCCACAGCCTCACGTTTAGGTGCACAGGAAAAATATCTAAATCCTAGTCTTGGCATCAGATGTCTTCCACGGCATTATGACTTAAGGTGGCCAATGTCAATTATGACCAAGGAATCTGCTAAAATTTCACCAAGAAATCGAGTATGATGGAGTGTCAGGGGTTAATATTCACGTGATCATCACACGTGTGCAAATCCACAACAAACAAACAGCTAAACAGAACGGAGGTCTGACTGAGCAGGGAGGTCTTTGTGGGGAGTAGCTCTCACCCAGCGCATGTGTCTCCTGACACTCAGCATGACTGGATATCCCAGAGGAGCAACTCCAAAAGCGGTTTAGGCGGCACAAAAGATTGGCAAAAAACCCAAGGAGCCAAAGCCAAAACTGAGTCCTAAACATGTGAGTCATGTACAGCATCCATCCATGTAATCATTTCAGAGGACAGCCACCACTCTCCACCCCCACCTTCAAGACCCCCTCTGCCCCCCCCATCCTCTCTCTGGACGCGTGCCCCACATGAAGGCAAGCAGCAGGTGTTGGGTTCATGGCTTAGCTTTGCCCTCTAATTAAACCACTAGAACCTCACTCTTTAAATCCCAGACCGCAGCCAGACCTGCTGTGGAGCTCATGAAGAGGGAAAACACAGCGGTGGGGAGGGAAAGCCAGCAGTGAGGAGGGAATCTTCCCCTGTACGGAGGGAAAAACAGGCGAGCAGGAGGGAAAAAAAGGGAAGCACCAGGACAGCAGACACTTTTGGTAAATAAATGGCTATTCCTGATCTCAAAGATTGTAAGGGGGAAGCAAAACATAGGCCATATTTAATATACAGTACATGTATATATTTAATATACAGTACATGTATATATTTAATATACAGTACATGTATATATTTAATATACAGTACATGTCAGCTGTTCGAGATCGGATAAAAGTTTTATCTGGACTCTTACAAGTGGATCTGATAGTGTTTCATATGTTATTTATACATGTTTACATGCATGTAAAAGCTCAGCAAAATCAGATTTTTTATGCGCAAAAGAACAACCTGTATCAAAAATAGTATATATTTTCTAACAATGTGCTAATTATTGGATATGTGCTAAATTAACTGATTAATCAGTTTTACATTGTTTAAATCAGGTACAATCTATAAAAAAAAAAACTAACTAACAAACAAAAATTTAAAAATGTACATTACTGTTTAGGCAACATTCCATCTGTATCCGTATGCATGTATACTGCACACTTTTTTGGAAGCCAGTCCATGTGAGCCTTAGCTATATAAAACTTTATTTTATTTATATAACATTTTAATCTTGTCTGATCTAACAGCATTTTTATTCCGAGATTGTAAAAGATTGTTAATGCTGAAAAAATATAGTCATGCTGTGAATCACTTATACACACACACACACACACACACACAGGCCTTAAATTTCAAGGATCTTTTTGGCAATACAACACAGCTTTCAAGTGATCCTCTACTCTAATATTGTCCAACTTTATTGGCCCACAGCAGCAATGAGCAATGTTTCATTTCACCTCCTGCATTACAGAAGTTAACAATGTTACTGAAATCAAACTACACTTTACAAAGTGATCTTTAAGACACACTGCACTAAATTACAAAGAGCGCTCAGTCACCATTAAGACACAGGAAATCACCTAGGATTCACACTGACTGCCACACCCCCTACCTGCATCTCCCACCAAATCACGACTCTAAACAACGTATTCATTTCTCCGTGGCCTAAAGAGGGTGGAATTGTAGTGGACCATTATAGAGAAGTTCCAGTTTGTTCTCACCATGACATTGTCGTTCAGGTCCCTCATCTGGTAGACGTCCATACACACTTCGGCACTGCTGCTGGAAGCTCGATTGCCTGGATGGCTGGTCTGAGGAAGCTCGAAGTATGTGCTGTCTGGCTCCCTAATGAGCAACACGAGAAGACTGGCAAGGAGTTCTATATGCAGTTCTGGAGCATCCATTGGCATCATGTGCTGTGTGCTTTTGTTGATATTTATGAAATCAACTGTGTGAACGGCTGCGATTCAAAATCTTTTCACCATTAACTGTACCAATAATGGATATATTTTTTTAAAAGAACATGTGTTGCATTTGACTTCAAACATGAGCCAATCAGCCAAAAGCACTGCACCAAGAGTCTACACTAGTACATAGATAATCACATCATAAAAACATGAAGCACATGGCTTTTCTGTCCAGGTCTCATAACTACAGTAGGTGGATACGAGGGTGGGGAGGAAACTCACAGGCTGCTCCACAGGTGCTCAAAGGTGGTGCCCTCATCAGTGGTGGAGGACTGGGACATCTTGGACATGGGGTGCTCCACCGGGGGGTAGATCACTCTGCCGAGCGCAGACAAAAGTGGCATTACTGATCTCCTTAAGCTCACCCATCCCAAAACCTAATGCAAACATTCATTGCACTTTGCATCAGATAATGCCAGAATGCTGATTAAGTAAATGAAAAAAAACATTAAAATGTTAGAACTTTCAGAGGTTCAGAGGACTTATATTTCTTACACAAATGCACACACACTGCATTCACCACAAGGGTATAATTTATAGCATGTATGTGACAATGTAAACTGGTGGTATCGCTGAAAACATGTATATTTAGTTATGCATGTACCTATACACCAGTTTGGCCTGTCATTTTCTCAGATTTGGTCAATTATCAGGTAAACGTATTGGAAAGGGTTGGATCGCCCTTAGTTTTCATGTGAACATAATTTCCATCCTGCCTCCCATCACTTCTTTCCCAGTCTAAGTCCCAGAAGGCTTTGGGGCTGGGTGTGCAGATTCAGAATGGAGGTGCTGAATCTGGCAGGCCTGAACCTGCCCGGTACTGTCCCAGTGGGACAGTGGTCCACGTGGTATAAGGTTAGGCTGCCTTCCTTCCTTCTCTCCACTTAAGGCAAACAATGGCAAGCCATCATTCTCCACACAAAGGAGAGCCACGTCCATCACACAAAGACGGCTCTACAGAAAACGATTCCCAAATGGTGGTCTATGGTGGTCTAACTCTGGACAAGTTCAAGCCAAGAACACTGTGGGAAGAAAAAAACGAATACTAGCCACAAACTTCCGCAAAGAACAAAATAGGCATATTTTGTGATTCACTGTGAATTTACATAAATCTTCATAATAAACTTGGGGTCAGACTATTGGAGTGATGATGGTGTAAATATTTCACATCATATGTTTTTTTTGATGCTGTCAGCTAGTTGAAGGTTGTGAACAGATTTTTTTCTAACTCTTGAAACAAGGCCATAGATAATGCCACAGGCACATTATAGTTAAGAGCGAATCATAGGAAATCATATTTCTAAATCATATTTCTATCCCACAAATTCACTGAAAAACTTAGAACTTTCTTCAAAAACATATTTCCACACACTGACATTACTTTCAACGTCATTATTTTGATATACTATAACTTCCCTAACTGAAGCACATCAGCTGGTGCGCACTGAGCGCGTTGTTTGTTGCCTCGGTAACCTTCTAAAAGGGAAAGTGTGGCAAAGGTTTGTTGGCTTGAATGGGAGAGCGTGTTAGATGAGCTAAACTGAGTTGTACAGCATATGTACACAAACACGAGCGCGAGCGCGCGCGCGCATACACACTATATATTAAATAAACGGAATTTTATAAAAACATGTAATAGGACATGCTTTGGAATAATAGTTCTTTAACAAACCTAATCTACGTGCGTTTTGAGTGACAATATTGCTCCAAACACACAGCATAGAATAAACCTAAACATTCAAGTAAGAAAGAAAGGGAATACAAAACAAACTAGATCACCAGAAAAGGCGAAGCTGGATTCATATTGAATCAAAAATTATATTCCAGGTTTACATTTATCCTACAACATTTATCAGGCTCTCTTGTCCAGAGTGACTTACAGAAGTGCTTTGTCTCCATGGAAGGTGTAAACTGTACCTTTACAAGTATGAAGGACCGTACATTTACAAGATGCATGTTTACTAAATTAGACCCATATTCCCGTGGGAGTTATCGCCCTGAGAGATGAGTCGACGCTGTTACAGCAATTAGAAATAGACAAGTGGGGATTAACAGGGAGAATTGAATTATTACATATGGGCCGACGTCGACGAAATCTTTGAATTTGGCTAGTCTATATACTTGGTAGAGGCTTACTAAATTGCAACAGGCTAAAATTAATTAACAAATATGTCTAATACTAGATTTAGATTAAATATCTCAAGGACAGTGGTGGATTAAAATCATTTACCTTTCATCGCAAAAGTCCAAAATTTGGACTGTGATAGACTTATATAGTTATTTAACGAAAAGTTATCGTGGTCCCTACGGTCGAATAACCGACATTCTCGCAACATGGTCTCTTGATATGTCCATATCCGCAGTTACTGCAGTTCTACACTTAAGTTAGTAAATGCACCCCTGACAACGGGTCACGCAATACTCGTCATACCTCTCGGAAGCACCTCACCTCTTGGGAGAATAATATGACACTGAAATGTGATATAATATACTAAAGAAGATATTTCAAGAAAACGACCTGAACCAGCATATTTACATCTATCTAAATAACACTGACCGTTAATAATGCAGTAAGTGTAGTATAGATTAATGTCAGGAAATTTTGGATAAACAACGTTATATTCATTATTATCACATATAGTTTGTGTTATATTCTATTTAAAGGGTATTATTACGGGCTTGGATAATTTAAGAATTATTGGTAAAAAAAACAAACAAACAAACAAAAAAAAAAACGAGCAAACGTAGAGAACCTGTTTTTTCACGTTACTGTACTCTGATAACAATTGATCAAACTTGTACTCTGACCACTGCATCACATTTCGAGAAACTGTTATCGACATTTTAACTCAAACACACACATACACAAATCTATAACACAAATTATTTCAGTGGTCAATCTGTATACAGTGTAGGCTGGTTAAAATTTGGAACCGAGTAGACTGCAATTTACGGTGTGTAAGAGAACTCTTAATGCGAATCAACCAATTAAATGATAAATTAGGGACTAAACTACTGGCAGTTATTAATAAGGGCCAGTAACAATGATTCATACAATAAATATCTATCTCGTCCATCCATGTGACCCACAGAGATTTAGATTTTATTATTATTATTATTATTATTATTATTATTATTATTATTATTATTATTATTGTCGACAGCATATGCGACGCTGGTTATGTGAAATATTACTAAAAACATTTCAAATGGCTTCTTGAATGTAGTTGACAAGTTAGTCTCTTTACAGTAAATACATCACACAAATAGCTATTTTGCTTACTTACCTAGGTAAATGAATTGTGTGTTTTAGTCTTGAAATAACCTCAGTAGCCTATAATGTCTTGAATCCCAGAAGCATTTTCTTAAAACTGGAAGTACCCCTCACAACTCCAGCCGTAGGGAAATGGTTAGTTTATACTACTTGAACGTCAATGAAACGTACCTTCTACAATTTAATGAATATTCGCTTTACACTATATTCAGAAGGTCAAATGAAACAAAAGCAGAGGAAGCTATCCGTATCAGCTGATTATGCAGGTTAGGGTAAATAGGTTTCCTCAGAGCGATTGCCGTGATGGGTTGGGTTGGGAGAAATAGGGGTGACAGGAGGAGGCGTTAGCCGCCGTTTGGGCACACACGAGCGGGAAACACGACTCTCTCACTAGGGGATCACACAGCCTGATCTAACAGCTTCACGAGCTCTAAGCCAGCCAATATAGGGATTTACCTACGGGAGATTACAGTGTTCGTTTAAAATTCTAAATAAGAAAACTTTCGGCCAGATGCGATCACTAAAGGAACAAATTGATTTTATAAGCTACTGTTTTATTTGGCTCTAGACTGACATTTAAAAATGTTTATCGTAAATAACGATGTTTTATGACGTTAATGCAAAAATAAAGTCCTTGAGAAACAATTAAAAGTCCTGTTTAAATTAACCAGAATTTTAAAGGTAAAACTCAGCTTTCGCAAAAACGACATTTGGAAATACAATACCCAGGTTGCACATCGACAATACTGATTGGTTGTGAGCAACACAAATCTATGACGTTTCACACAACACGTTTCCAAAACAATCTGCAGAAGAAGAAGCGACAACCGTCAAGTGGAGACAAATGGGATGCCTGTAGTAATAGTTTAGTAGAAGAAACAAACGTTTCCAACGCAAAACACCACGGGAAATCAGCTGTTCCAGAATAATAAGGTAAATTATAGCCAGAATAATTTAAAGTGGATGTTAGTTTTGATGGCCACTTGGTTAACTTGGCTCGCTAGCTAGCTAAACAGCTTTATAGGTGAATAAAGTTAACCTAGGTTACTTTAGTACCTTTAACTACTTTGTAGCCACAGGTGGTTCGTAGCTAAGTGTACCTCTCTGAACGATCAGGCTAACAAGCTTGCTATCCTTAGCTATCCTAGTTATATTGCTAGGTGGTGGTGGTGACCGTCCAGACACAATAATGTTGTCTAGCTAGCCATATGCTGTAAATATGAACTCTTTTTGTAGCTAGTTGTTTCCAAAGAAGGTAGATTAGCTAAGTAGCTAATTGTGGTTTGTGGAAAAAAGGTAGTGTTGAGAACTACAAAGAAAGAACTCCGTTAAACACTTATCAAATGTTTAGCCTGTTCAAACTAATTTAGTCACTCGTTACAAAAAAACGTATGTTCGAATGGTGCTAGTGTTATGTGAAAATAAGTTAGCTACTTAACGCTATTTTATGAACGGAATTAAGCGTGTCTATAGTGCAGGGGTATCCCGCTACATTTGCAATGGGATTTGGAAAAACACGACAGAAAAAAAGCATCTTCTGCGGTAAAGTTAAAGTGGCGCCATCATGTGTTGGATCAGACATTTACTTTACTGACGTCTGGCATAACTAACGTGTTTGGCTGGTGTTCCGTGGTCTTGTTTTATTACTCCAGTCAATATTTGTTGGCAGATATTTAAAATATATATTTTATGAACATAATTATGTTAATATTTGATCAACCAGAGCAACGGGGGATACCAAGGAGTCACGGTGCTTTGGCATGAATTTCTCAGAAGTTTTCAAGCAGTCCAACCAGCTGTGCAAAATTTCACCGGATGGAAAATATTTGGTATAAAATCCATTTGTTTTAGACTACTCAAGCATCCCAAAAAAATAAGGGAAACTTATAAAATTAAATACATTCAAACAACCACACACCACTGTTATGTAAAATTATGCACAGAATTGTTGCATTCTGAGCAGTGGAAGCAAAGCCATCAAGATATGGACTCTGAGGTGGTTTATCTAACTAAACTTTGTGCTGTCCTCTAGGCTACCTGTGTTCAGTACCGACTGGTGGTGCGTGATGTCAACACACTACAGATATTGCAGCTGTACACCTGCCTAGACCAGGTGGCTCACATGGAGTGGTCTTCAGATTCCCTCTTCATCCTCTGCGCCATGTACAAACGAGGACTGGTACAGGTATTCTGATTTGCACACTGCCTTCTGCATGTTCTCCATCTTATTGTGTGAAGTCACTAGGTAAACTGGATTCAGTCAGCCAGTTACCTTAGCCAATTACATTTGGAAATAATTGTGAATAATTTTATGGAGCTGCTTTTCCATCACATTATTTTTGTTGTACATTGGGAATGTTATCAATAGCATATTAATGCAGTGTATTGAATTGATTTCAAGTATTAAATTACATCCCTCTCTGCATAACCATTGACTAAAGTGGGTTCTGTGGGTCAGTGTTAACTTTGAAGGCTTAAATAATTATGATAACATCAAGAATGTAGAAGTCAGCCCATGTTTTCTTTTACAGACAGACAGACAGAATAATGTCTTACCTTTGCAGAGGTAGCCAGCGCCAGTCTTTCATTTTGTTCCAGATAAATGAGAGCAGGTGGCGTAGAACTTGGGAACAGAAGAATTCTTACTGGTGACTGTATGTTTGTGTATGCATGTGCCTGTGTGCATCTCCCCCCCCCCCTCTCTCTCTCTCTCTCTCTCTGTCCTGCAGGTGTGGTCTCTGGAGCAGCCAGACTGGCACTGTAAGATAGACGAGGGCTCAATCGGACTAGTCTCCTCGTGCTGGAGTCCAGACGGACGGCACATTCTCAACACCACCGAGTTCCATGTAAGTGTGAAGTCAGAAGGAGGCCATACTGTGCTGTGTCAACTGTTGCTGCCTGTAACTAAGGTCCTGAAAATAGCAGGGAGTCGGATGGACTTAAACCCTCAAATAACCTCTCGCAGGACACAGAGCCCTGAACTATGTACAGAGCCCGGGTAAAGTTATAGCATGACAGTTTGCAAGCAGGTGAATGAGATGGTTGCCTCACTTATCTTTGGGTGATGTGTTTGTAGCCGTTCAGGTTGCTGGGGAAAACCTAGAAAGCAGGCGTTAACATAATCCACCAGAAACCTCAAACAAACACACAAACAGAAAAACCTTTTCAGGTAAACGAACTTCATTCTCTTTGTAAATATTTGTACTTGATGATAACTGCCCCTGAAATTCCCAAAAATAATTGTCTTATATTTTATCAATAATTTACAATCCAAAAGAAATTTGACTTTATTGGTTTAATTGAATTTAAATTGAATTTGCCCTCAGATTTCTTTGCTCCACTGCGGTTTCTTGAATTCTCACAAGGTTAAAAAATAATGCAGGTGGGAAGTTTACGCTGAGTCAGAGTGTTTTATGAACTGACCACAAAAGAGAAATGGCTACCTGGTCTTTTCAAAATAAAGCACAAAGTGCTGTCTCCTGCACTTCCTCTATTTCCATTCATCTCTTCTTCCATCTCCATCTCTCGCTTCCCATCCTGCGGCCTCCGCCTGTTCGGACTGCTCTTGGGCTGAGGGCCAGGGCAGGAGCAGCCTGTTGCCTGAACTTGACTCCAGGACTCACTGACAGGTGCTGAGACAGAGAGCAGCTGTGTCTGGGAATGGGGGGGTGGGGAGGGGGGGGTGTGACGTGGTGTCTGCCCGACTGTGCCGTTCTTCCTCCGGGGGGCTCACGTCTCTCCCGCCCGGTGTAGATAGCACGGGAGACGTTGTCGTTCATCTTCTGCTTGCCATGTCCATTTACTGGCTGTGATAAACTATAACATTTTGGGCTTGTTTAAAGGGGTGAAATTTGTATTAAGGGGTGAATTTGTATTAGCTGGTCATGCAAGTTAATGGAACGGAGTATTTTTGGCTGCGATGGGGTACTGGGAAACTGCCTGGCAGTGAACTTGTGTAAATGGAGAACTTGTTAATGAAAATTATATTGCAGTGGTCGGACCGTTTTCCCCATAGGTGAGAGGTTAAAAGTTCATTCGTCACCTTCACCCTAGACAAGAATTCATTAACGTTTGCCTGAGCTGGTGTGTGTGTCAAGACTTTGGTTTCACGATGCTCATAAACAGGATGCTGAATTAACTTGTTTAGGAACAGCTGCCTGGTGTTATTACACCCTGTGTGTGTTCCCCACCCTCCCTTGGACAGTTTATCTATGGGCTGGTCGATATACATCTCTATGATTTTGTGTGACCGCATCTGACAGCACCACAGAAGCGGTTGGATTATAATAATCTCTGTGTCTGTGTTCAGTCTTAGGAGTCTAAGATCATGGGAGCAATGCCACAGCTATCTGTAAAGACAGAACAAAATCCACAGTCTGTTACTTCCATGGCAGCCAAATGAAATGCATCGAGTTAAAGTTTAATCTGGATCAGAATGATCTGGAGTGGAAATCCCATGTTTTGCTATCCTGGATCAGATCAAACATCAAAGTCACATTGGTTTACATCACCCGGATCCAGATATAAACATTTCAAATCAGCAAACTTACTTTTGCTGTAAACGGTACTACATATCACAGTGTGTATGTATTGCATCAGACCAACAACTAAATAAAAAATAAACAAAAATACACTCTTGGGCAAAAAATCCCAAAATTAAATGTAATGGTCCAAACATCAAATCATTAGTCAGAAAATGAACAAGAACCTGTGGCTTCATTTCAGTACAAAAGAACAGCGAGTTGTCCAGGGGAATGATGGAAACGGGGAAACTTACATCCATAGTCTTGGACATAAAATCATGACTAAGCTTTAATTGCTTTGATATAAAATTCAACTTGGCATAATTAGCATGCTTGAGTGTTCAAAAAAATCCAGATATTTGCCACCGAGACCATTCAGATCTTATTATGCCATTCTGGGTTTGACATTTTTCACCCAGTGTGTGCGCAAAACAAACATTTTGTATTATTTGACTAATAATTTTTCTAACATGCTAATATGATTTCAGAATCTTTTCCCCCACCCAATTTTCATGATTTGATCCAAACGAATACAAAAAATCTGATCAGGTTACTTTTGAACAGCAGGGCCATCATGATGTTTCCAAGTAAATATCACGTGATTGGCTGGAATAACTGATTTGTAACACTTGGACTATAGAACAGTCCAAATATGCCACTATGATGTGCTGCATACAGTGGCTTTATTTATCAGATTGGTTCTACAAGGTTGCACTCTAGGAAGCTGAACTTCTAGATGGGTAGAATGCTTCCAGTTGGATACCTCCACTTATTCCATTACAAGTGGTTTTTAAATAACCACATTGAGTACAAGTGTATATCTTGAAAAATTCCACTGAGGATTGTCACCCAACCATAACTCTGTGTGTAAAGGTATTAAATGCTTACCCTGGCTGAATACTTACTCTGCTAAAATGTCAGTTCTGATATTAACAGATCTTAGTGCTGCACTTGATGCTATAGATCACAGAAGGCCCATCAGGAAGAGTCCTCAAATTGTTCAGGTCATATTTATAAGGCCAGAACTACTTTGGCAGGAGTGGCAATTATGAATCTGATGAGCACTTAGTATGAATAAGCAGATATCCATAGATATTTATAGGAAGCATGCATCTGTACCTCCAACAGATGATTGTAGCTCAGTGTAGATGCTCTGTCTGTGTTTGGAGTATAGGTAATAAGGGGGAAAAAAATCCTTCAGAGACAAAATAGTGGTTATATATTTAAATCAACTGTTTATACTTTTATTTGCAAAACCTTGAATTGCCATTTGCATTAAAATGCAAATAAATCTGCCTTGCCTAACCTTTTTACAGCATGCAACACGTAAACAACAAAATGGAATGCATTGTTACATTTACAGCATTTGGCAGACTTACAAAAAGTGCTTAGGGATACTTGGAATATCTAGTGTAGCACAGAGACCTGAATTCATGCACTCCAAGGTGGAATACTACCAGAAGATAGGAAAGGCTTGCGTCTCTTAAGACTATAACCATAACATACAGCTAACTCCTGTAGCCTGAATATACAACTAAGTTACATAACTGAGGAAAGACAACAAAACAGTAGCTAAAAACTGAAGGATATATTTTATGTCAAGTGCTTGCAAAAGAGGTGGGTCTTCAGTTGGCATTTGAAGACCGCAAGTGGCTCCGCTGTTCGGACACACGGGGAAAGGTCATTCCACCACCTTGGTGGTTTTCCATGTGTCCTAGACGATGGAGGGTCAAGGCGAGTTGTACTTGAAGCACGGAGGGCTCTAGGTACGTTTCTGGGTTTGTCCATTGTCATCAAGTACGGAGGGGCTGGACCATTCTTGGCTTTGTAGGCTAGCATCAGGGTTTTATCTGATATGAGCTGCTACTGGGACCCAGTGAAGGGTGCGCAGCAAGGGCATGACATGGCTGAACTTGGGAAGGTTGAATACAAGCCGAGCTGCTGCGTTCTGGATCAGTTGCAGGGGTTTGATAGCATGGAGAGGAAGACCAGCCAGGAGGGAGTTGCAGTAGTCGAGTCTTGAGATGACAAGGGACTGAACAAGGACCCGAGTGGCCTCCTTAGAGAGGAATGGGTGCATCCTCCGAATGTTAAGAACGCATGTGCATGACTGTTACGTTCGCAACATGAGCCGTGCAAGAAAGCCGATTGTCCACAACTACTCCAGGGCTACGTGCTTCGGTAGATGGAGTAATCAGGGTGTTCTCAAATTAGATTGAAAGATCAGCGAGGATTAGCTCCGTCAGGAACGTACAGCAAGTCTCCGTCTTGCTTGGGTTGAGCTGGGGTGGTGAGATGTTCATCCAAGATGCAATGTCTTTCAGACAAGCAGAGATCCAGGCTGAAGCCTGTGGGTCAGAGGGTAATCAGCATAGCAGTGGTAGAAGCCATGTGCAGAAATTGTATTGCCCAGTGAGCAAGTGTATAGTGAAAATAGGAGACCCAGCACTGAGCCTTGTGGGACACCAGTGGAGAGTTTGCATGGAGCAGAGGTGGGACCCCCCCCCCCCCATTACTTGGTAGGAGTGTCCCTCCAGGTAGGGGACAAACCACTTCCATGCAGTGCCAGAGATACCGAGGTCTGAAAGAATGGACGGGATGATCTTGTGATTGTGTCAAAGGCAGCAGAAAGGTCTAGAAAAATCAGGACTGATAGTCCAGCTGATCTAGCCGCATGCAGTCACTGCAATAATGAGTGCGGTTTCTGTAGAATGTGCTGGTTTGAAGCCAGATTGGTTGGGGTCCTGAAGTTGGTTCTGTGAGAGATAGGAGGATAACTGGTGTACAGCACGGTCAAGAATTTTTGAAAGTCTGTAGTTGCCGATGTTGGCGGCATCAGGACTGGGTTTCTTTAGGATGGGCACCACCCTGGCAATCTTGAATGATAGGACAATTCCTGAAGATAAGGAGTTGTTGATGGTTGAGATGAAAGGTAAGGAGTTCCTGGGAAGTTGTCTGGAGGAGTATGGATGGGATGGGGTCCAGAGGGCATGTGGTGGAACTGCTGGATGTCAGCAGCTGAAGCACCATCTCGGTTGAGAGAGAGAAGAGAAGGGTAGAGAAGAGGGAGGGGTAGGCTGGGACACAGTGGTCACGGGTGCCAGGGAAAAGGAAGAGCGAATCTTATTGACCTCTTCAAAGAAAGTAACAAAATCCTCTGCAATAAGAGAGGTGGGTGAAGGAGGAGGGAAGAGATGAACAGCTTGCATGGATCTTCTACAGAGAGAAGTTGGAGGCATCTGCATCAGGACAACTCGGCAGCAGTTACTTCCTTTGAGAACAGGGAAAGGAGAGACGGGTATGAGTGAAGGTCAGCAGTAAGCCTCGATTTCCTCCATCGTCTCTTAGCCATCCTTAGTTCTCTGCGGTTGTTGCGCAGGGGCTCTGATAGCCAAGGAGCGGGCGGTGAAGTTCTTGTGGGTTTAGGAGAGAGGGGACATAAGAGGTCAATGGAAGAAGAAAGGGAGGACAGTAATGCATCTGTGGCAGTGTCCAGGGGAAGACGAGAGAAAGAGTTCAAACTATCCCAACCCGAAACTAAGGCAGATCTCACTAATTAGACTAATAACAATAGATACCAAATAGACTACAAGACTTGTAGAATTAAGATGAAAGTAATCCAAAGCCTACCTCAAAAACAGAAGACAATTCCAAGAATAAACACCACAGCACAACTAATTCCAGTCAGGATTGCCACTTATTTAAGCAGCAGTCAATATGCGGTCCCGCCTCCTCAGCAATTCACACTATCCTAACCTGAAACTAAGGCAGATCTCACTAATTAGGCTAATAACAACAACAGATACCAAATAGACTACAAGACTAGCAGAATTAAGATGAAAGTAAAGTAATCCAAGGCCTACCTCAAAAACAGAAGACAATTCCAAGAAAAACACCACAGCACAACCGTCATGTTGATTTACTTGTTGCAAATGACAATAGTTGTTTACGCTTATTTCTGAAACACATTTTCAGTTTGAAAATTGTATGACTAGATGTCATTCAAGAAGAAAACTTCACACAGTTATACAGCCTAGGTATATGAGGCATACACACAAGCTCAGTACAAAATCATAAATCATGATCAAGTTGACTGCTGTATTTTCTCTGATCTGTTGGGAGTCTGAGCCAAGACAATGTGCTGTGTCAATCAAAATGTTTTCAGGCCACCAATATGTGTAGTCCATAAAAGTAGGCTTGGCGAGTTCTTCATGGTGCAAGTGGTGGAGGCCCTGCTGGAGATGCTTTGGAGCAGCATCCATCCTAATCGTTGCTGGTGCCCCCAAGCTGAGATTGGAGCTCACACTTTGTTCCAGGTGTTAAATGTAATCCATGTGTTTTGCGAGTGCTGATAAATGGCTCAGGAAAGAAGAAACTCAAGGCCAGTGGTGAATACTACACTATTCAAATGATCCAGCATTGTTTGGGATCCTACCAGCAATGCCCGGCAGCTGGGGGCCTTCGGGCTGTGGCTAATGCTTAGCATTTTGATGGTGAGCTGTCAGAAATCTGCTAGCCTCGGCAGCCCCGGCAGTTTAACGATGGTATCTCCCACCCCCTCAACACAGATGCAGCTGAATCACGTCTGTAACTGGAGAATTGGGGATGGATTGTTTTAAAAATGGTTTCTGATGCGGAATGTCCTGACCTAATCTTCTGCTGACAGACAGGTCTATGTAAAGATTGTTCGAGTTGTCACTCAAGCTTCTTGTATACAAAGGGGGTTTTCCAAATATTAATCGTATTGATTTCTACATGGGCTTTACAGTGTGTGGTCCGTGCACTGAACACATCATTTCATTGTTTCACTGTTTAAACTACTTTAGGAAGACTATATACTTTCTTCTTGCAGCTTATCCATCAGTAGCAGTTGGCACTTTAGTTTGACTTTAATGCTGTGGTCTTGTCGTTCTAATAACGATACAGTGGGTTGCAGCTGTCATCTGTACTGAATGTTCCTCTGTGGCTTCAGCCCAGGCCTCCCCCCCACCCATGCATGGCACCACACTCAGAAACATCTCCCACCTACACCTCTACTGTCCGCACAGTCTTAGATTTCAGCGTTCAGGCCTCTCCCGTCTGGCGCCCCTTCGAATTTCAGCATCTAGGCGCGGCGATCGTCCGGCCTGTCGTCCACGGCGAGGGGGGTGTTGGTGAGATGCAGAAGCAGGGCCAGGCTCAGTCCATCCAGGGGTGAAGACAGATAGCCACGGGACAGAAGGCAGCTGATGCTCATCAAGTATCCATCCAGGCCTTGAGCTCAACACAGTGAACAGCAGGGGAGCACGGAAAATATAACACCCCGTGTTGTAAGCTTTTTTTGGTCCTGTACCTACAGTACATACGGATGGTTACAGAAGCTTTGTTTATTTAGATATAATAGCACTTACTGAGAATGGGGAAGTGTAGTAGCTCGATAGCTGGTGTTGAGATGCCTCCATGCTCATGAACAGTGTAAGCCCAGTCAGGGAGGAAAGGCTACACAGTTATCATTGTGGCTTTAGGCTTCACTACTGGGAGACCAGACTGCTCCCAAGAAGCCATGTGAAGCTCTTGGCCAATAGACAAGTTTAGCTTAGTATTTCATAGAATGAAGCTTTGTGGAAGAGGGGGGACACACTAGATCAGGTTAATGAGATGCAAAAAGAACATGTGTGGTCATTGCACCTGCACTCCAGTCATACTTGAGATGGGACACAGTCACACTGTTTGATTTGCTCAACACACCCCTGCATGCACCCCTTGGATCATGTTGCATCTCAGTAATGTCTCTGGTTAGTGGCTGTTGTGACTTATTTTAAATTCCTCAGTAGTATTTAAGCGTTATGAAGACAAAACCTTTACTGCGCACATCTGACACTGATTTGCCCATCACAGTTACAGAATACTACATAAATAGCTTTTTTTTTCTGTGGCCAGGCAAATTCTACGACCAAAAGAACATGGACACCTGATCATCACGTATAGGAGTTTGTTGGACAGCCCGTTCCACAACCGTGCGCACTAAGATGGAGTCACTCTGTGACTACATGGTCTACAGCTTTGTGGCAGCTATTGTTCTTTCTAGTTACTTACAGTGAACTGGGGCAGGTGTAGCAGGATTCATAACCACTCCACATGTAGTCACTGAGCTCTTCCATTACATTACCAAGTGCTTGGTGTGGCTGTGTGCTTGATTTTATAAACCTGTTAGCAGTGGGTGTGGCTAAAACACCTGAACTCAATAATTAGGAGGGGTGTCCACATTCTTCTGGCCATATAGTACAGCTACTTATCCAAATTTAACTTGGGGAAAGCCCTAGTGAGCAAGCTCCCTTAATACCTAGCTATCTCAAACAACACTAGGGGAATCTGGCTGGATATTTTTGGGTAGCTCATTAGATTAAACAACATTAAATTATCTGTTCTGCAACAGGAAAATAAACACTGTAGTCCTTGAAGTTCTTCACACTATGATGCTTTCTCCATCTCAGAAAAAGACTTTTCAATTATACTTTTTTATTTGTTTGCTTTTTAATGCTTGACAACAGTCTGTGTCACACAAGGCAACCAGGTTTGCTGTTTCTAGGTTTTCTCCATGCTGAACGGTGGCTATTCACTACACTACACTACAGTTCAATTCACTACACTGTCAATCATACCAGCACTGTGAGGCATGTCCTCATTACTTGGGTATCCAAGTCGATCCATATATTTTGACCTCAGGCCAAGGTTGTACTAAGGCAAGCCAAGTTTTCCTCCTGATTATAGACACAGTTCACAAGTCAGGCTGCATCTGTGCTGGTCAGTCTGGATGTTTTTGGGATAGTTGGAGTTTTCAACTGGCCCAGCAAATCTAGAGGGCTTGGGTTTTTAATTTTTAATGTGAAATTTCTAATTTGTTTTTTTTTTTCTCTCTCTAATAAAATTCGAATGCTTCCAAGTACAGTGTCGGACCATCTGAGATGTATCAAAGAATGTCATTCACCAGTATGTTCCTTGTGGTCCCATGTGCCCATCCCTTGGTACAGTGCCCTGCCTCACATGGGCTCTAAAGCTTTTTTAAGTGACACTAGCACTTGTCTGTCTTTTGTCCAGTTCTTGCGTGTTGTCCTTGTCCTTTCTGGGTCTCTCCTAGCAGTAATGAATATCCTGAATACACATGAGATTCTCCTTACAGCTTCTAGAAGAAATCTTAATCTTAATCTTTACTCTGGTTTTAAGTAGACCTAACACTCATGGATTAGTGTGAGTCCTGGAGCAACACCTGATTAAATAGACTATAGAAGCTAGATCTGTCATGTACTTTTAAGTGGTAAAACCACGTAGAATCAGTTGCCTATTAAAACCCAAATATTTGCGAGTATGTAATGATGTCTGATTTTCTGAGAACAGTTGGAATGAGATGGCAGGTAACATTCAGTACTGACTCATGTGCCCTGTGCTCAAACATCTCCTGTGGAATTTTTCCAGAGAGGCTCTCCTTCATTTTCAACCCTCCTGGCTTTCCTTGGGTTAATAGGCTTTTGCTGTGCATCTCACAGGATGGACACACTTGTACTGGAGTAACTGATGAGGCGATTTGTCTCACACCCCTCCTTAAGTTTGTTAGCAGTTAACTCGTTAAGGGGTTATTAATAGTTACCATTTGATGTCGTAGAGGATACCGCATCGTCATCGCCTGTTACTTTAACTGTTTGTCATCTTGAAACATTTTAGTGTTGAGAGAATATAACCCTGAGTGTTTCTCCTGTTTCCTTATTGTCTTTACCTTCACAGTTGAGAGTGACCGTTTGGTCTCTTTGTAACAAATCGGTGTCCTACATCAAATACCCTAAGGCCTGCCAAAAAGGTGAGTGAGTGTGACTGAAGACTAGTGTAAACAAAGTAGTGTTGTACAAAAGCCCAGCTGAACTACAGTACAATTTTGTGTGTGTGTGTGTGTTTATCATTATTAAAGGGTTGAAAGTTCAGTTCAGGGTCACCTTGACCCCATGTGTTTTCAGTGGTTGACCTGTGACCTTAGATTTGGCCCTGGTCCGTTAAGATGCCACACAGTCCTCATGACCAGTCTGCCCATCTCAGCACAGCAGTTAGTAGTGGGTTTTGGGCACTGGAGTCCTTGTTGAGAACTGGTGTTCGAGTGTTCCAGGCCTGACACAGTCTGGCTGGTCCATCGTGTATGTCCACTGTTAAAAGCCATGAGCTACAGTAAACAAAAATTCAGATGTGCATCTCTACTGCTCATAAAACAAGTAAAGTAGTATAAGTATAGAAATAATATTGTTTCAACACTTTTTTTTTCTGGTCTACTCAGAATCTCTTCAGTATTGTTAGTGGTGATTCACTGTCTGCTGTTTCAGGGATGGACTTCAGTGCAGATGGGCGCTATATGGCTCTAGCAGAGCGTCGGGACTGCAAAGATTACATTAGTGTATTCGTGTGTGACGACTGGCACCTGCTCAGGGTAGGAAAACCTTGTTACTTCATCCACCATCTGGACCTTCAGTCCTGTGCAGGGTTATCCCTAGATTTCCACCTTACTTTTTACCATGACCGTTAACAAAATGAAGACACACTTAACAAAATGAAGGCCAACCTCTGCTAGAACTGTACGGTTTCTGTAGAAAAGGCCATGTGCAGTGTTCATCGTTATTGGGGAGTATTAGCACATGTGCTTATCAGTGGTCTTGACTGTAGCACTTTGAGACAGAAACACAGGATCTGGCAGGCGTGGAG
Organism: Tenebrosternarchus preto; assembly: GCA_025802075.1. Classification (NCBI taxonomy): domain Eukaryota; kingdom Metazoa; phylum Chordata; class Actinopteri; order Gymnotiformes; family Apteronotidae; genus Tenebrosternarchus; species Tenebrosternarchus preto. The sequence goes on from JAOYMR010000015.1 coordinate 2,730,108, forward strand.
TGGTCACCTAACGGCTGTGTGCTGGCAGTGTGGGAGTCCTGTCTCGAGGTCAGCTTTAGTCTTCTCTGCACCCTCATCTGTTTATACAAAATGTTCAAATTTGTAGTCACTCGTTGTTTCAAGAAACAGCCACGGATCATGCTAGAACAGAAAACAGTCCGTTTGGGAACAAAGTGCTTCCACAAAGAAGCATCAGCAGTCATAAACAGCAGACATTTGAACGATTGTACCTTTGTATTTTTCACATGGATGCAAATGCCTCTTTCTGCAGTATAAGATGCTGCTGTATTCCCTGGACGGACGTTTGCTGTCCACCTACAGCGCCTACGAATGGTCCCTGGGCATCAAATCAGTCACCTGGAGTCCCAGTAGCCAATTCCTGGCCATCGGAAGCTATGATGAGAAGGTAAGACTTCTTTATGGAAAACAGAAACATGACATGCCTAGTTTACCTTAACTTATTTTTACACATTTATATTAGCTTAACAACACACAAAGTGTTATTGATTGCTTGACTGATTGTGTATTCACTTATTCTAATAATAGCTATATATACAAACACACACATCCACGCATGATATCTTTGCTGGTGTTTTCTACTAGGTTCGGATCCTCAACCACATCACCTGGAAGCTACTCACTGAGTTTGAGCATCCATCCACGATCACCAACTCCAAAGCTGTAGGCGTTTCCTCTCTTACTGTTAACTACCATTTCAAAAGTGCCTGCCTGGAGCAGATTACTCCTGCATCCACACGGCTTTATTCAGAAAGAACGCAGAGCCTGCGTTAAGTGACTCGTGTGCCTCTAAAGTGCCGGCTCTTCTGGTTGGTGTTAGGTGGTGTGTAAGGAGGTGGAGAAAAGACCCGTCATTCCCACCGAAGATTTGTCCATTCATCAGATTGCCATGGAGACCTCCCTCTTTGACACTCAGAGCAAATGTAAGACTCCGGTATATAATGTTTCTTTTAAGTGTATCTCGCCATGGGTTGGTTGAAGGGCAGAAGAAGCAGACGAGAGGCTAGCAACGGGCTAGACGGGGTCAGGACTCTAGACAGTCCATGCCCTAGGGTTAGGGTTAGGGTTAGATGCCCTGTTTTCAGAGTATACATATCAGTTCAGATGCTTTAGTGGGAGCAAGCAATAAAATGACAGTGGACTTAATAGATTAATTGTTATTTATTAGTCGTTCTATATTATAGAGCTATTGTGTATCACCCCAAGTAACCTTATGCCTTGGTTTGTATTTGTGTAATCTGTGGCCTCCGTTGTGCCACGCTGCCGTGGGATACCAGCGTGCGCTTGTGTGTGTGCAGGGGAGCGTGTGTGTGCTAATATTACGCGCTATGCAGACAGCGCTGTCTCACTGGAGACCATTGCTGGGAGCCTAGGCCTGATGACAGGGGCCGTTGCGAATTCCAGCACGCAGCGCCGATGATCAACTATTTCTGTAAGCGGACCATTGGCCGAGTTCTGCGAATGCCACCATATAAATCTTAGCGAGGCAAACGCAGCGCTTAGTGTCGTGTTTTGACACGAGATCCCCTTCACTGAGCCGTCCCCTCCGCTCTAGAACACGCGAAACCACTCGCGCTGGACCGTCGCACTTTCTCTGGCTGCCCTCTGTGTGGCACAAATTCAGAGTCTCTGCTCGCGTGCAACTAATTACTCATTGTGTTTCAATATGTCAAAAGGCCAAGTTTATACTTTATATCTTTTGTTATGTCATTTGCGCAGTTCATACTGTGTGCATGAGGAGGGGAACGGGTAGGTACAAACTGGCACTGCAGTTTTGAATATCTATGTGTGTCTGTCTACACACACACACACACACACACACACACACACACACACACACACACAGTATAAACTGCATACAGTACAAAGCACAGGTGTAAAGTATAATATGAAGTATTTACACACTGGAGATCAAAATTAGAGAACAACACACAATTTCCTAAATGTGAAGGTCATTGTATAGACCTATGTGAAATTATCCTAACAGGAGTGAAATAGCAGTATTTTAAGCTTATTTCATAAATTGTATATATTCTAAAGCATAAATCACAGCATAAATAACTTAAACGATATCATTGAAAAAATGATATCAGATACCTGCAAGTTATTGGTGTTAATCTGCTAATTTCCTTAATTATCTGACAAACCCAATTTAACTGGCAACCTAACTTTCCAGTTTTCACTGACTTTGCAAAAATGGTGAGCCGTTCCACAGTGACTGAAACCCTCCGGCAGCAGGTTGCCCAGAGGAACTGAACGCAAAGTGTGTAAAGAAGTCAGTGAAAGGTGGAGGAGGAAGTGTCATGGTTTGGGAAATGTTTTTGGCAGCAGGAGTTGAACCTCTCATACAGCTACATGGAAGAGTGAATGCAAGTGTGTATCAGAACCTTCTTCAACAACACGTGGTTCCTTCCTTGCGTTCATCACTCAATCAACCAGCAATTTTCATGCAGAACAGTGACCCCTGTAACACAGCAAAACGGGTAAAGCAGTTCGTTGAAACTGAAATCATTAAACCAATGCTAACTTTTATGTTGATATACTTTGGTTATTTTGGAAAACACTGTTCTAATGGCATGGTGTACCGCTTACAAAACATCCTTCAAATGTTGTTCAATGTAGATTACATTATTTCTGAAACAACCGTGTTCATACATTATTCTCAAATTTTGATCTCCAGTGTATATTATACATACATGGACTAATCAGTCATATCATCATCAGTATATCATTTTGATATATACTGAGTACTACATATGGGGAAGATCCCACAGGCCCTGCCGTGCTGACCCAGCCATCACAATTTGGCCCTTGATAAAGTCGCTCAGATGCTTAAACTTGACCATTTTTCTGCTTCCAATACATCAACTTCAAGTAACATCACTGTATCCTTACCCCTTGGCAGGTGCTGCTGTAGTGAGTGGTATTTTTTGCTGTGAGTGGTGTGTGTGTGCTAAAATAAGAGATTGATTGATTGGCTCAATCACTGACTTGTTTCAGATGAGATATCTCCACTGCCAGTCCAGGTTCCAGTGGTAAAGCCTGATCCAGATCGTGCCAACCCCAAAATCGGAATATCTTCCATTGCTTTCAGTGCGGACAACCGCTACCTTGCTACAAAGAACGGTAAGCATCTAATTATCGTCATCGTCATCTCCGGAGATAACATTATGTATAGTTTAGATCAGAAGCAAGGGTTAAGAGCAGAAGCACCCTGGTAAGATGTGCCCATATCTGGTTCAGTGACCCCTGTCCCATTTGGCTCCCCAGTCAGCTGTGAGCAGCGTTACAGGAAGGCCTGCAGTCTGGCATGTGGAGGCATTTGCCGCTGTGTAATTCCCCTTTATTCCAAACACTGAGCTTATTCTTCCCTGTCAAAACTCCCCCGACAAGTGTGTATTCCAGCGTGGCTCTGCGGAGCCGGCTAGCCGCGGGACTGTTAATGGGGAGTTTACAGCAGGGGCCGCTTGCTCAGATGACTGGCGTGGCCACCGTCCCGAGGGGCGCGCTACCTAACGCCGTGCCAAACACGTTGCAGACTGCATGCCCCAGAGCGTGTGGGTGTGGGACGTGCGGAGGATGGGCCTAACAGCCGTGCTGGAGCAGACCGCCCCCGTGCGCTGCCTCGCCTGGGACCCACGCAGGCCCCGTCTGGCCCTCTGCACCGGGAACGCCAAGCTCTACCTGTGGTCGCCAGCTGGCTGCGTGTCTGTGAAGGTGCCAGTGGAAGGTAAAAGGTCAACGTCCGCCTTATAACTGCAATTAGTGTAACAGCTTAATGGCTTAGTAGAGACTGGACTAAAGGCCTCCAGATTTATTAGATTGCATTATTTGATCTATTTAAAATGAAATGTGCTTCGAAACATACATCCACCACTTGAGCTATGCAGTTATGATCAGTGAATTAGCTGGAACGTGGACTTAAACGCGGTACCTCTTCTGCAGGGGGGTTTCAGGTCCTGTCCCTGTTCTGGCACTGCTCTGGAGACTCACTGGTCCTGCTGGGGAAAGACCAGCTGTGTCTGTGCTACATGGCCACTGATGAGGATAAGTGAAATAGGCTGAAGCCCCTGGGGTTGCTTCCTTGCCGCCCCCCCCCCCCCGCCCTTGTACTCCAGCTGCCCCAGGATTGGCCCATGCATGCCAGGCTTCTTTATGCATGCTGCAGAAAGACCAACAGTCATGCTACCCTAGTACTCTGATCTGGGATCAGCTCAACTGAGATAATTTCATTAATTACAAGGAAACTGTTTACTGGTCACAGGTAAATGAGAACTGTGATGACCACACATACTAGAAAGGGTTAAGGGCTTATACAGGAACTAAAAGGGCTGAGGGGATAGGATTTTCAAAAACACAATTTATCTGATAACCATAAAAATATGAAGGCACTGTTTTTGTTTATTTCATTATTGTCTTAATCCCCTTCTCTATTTTCCTTTGCCATGAAAGCAATTGTTTAAAATTTACAGATTGAGAAAATTAAGATACGTTTTGATAGGTGCTGTGCTGGACTAGAGCTCACAGACCAGGCAGTGCTAGTAACTTGCTGGAGACCATCTTGAACAAGGGTGTTAGAGGCTGCTGCATGTCCACAACAGTGTTTGAAGACTGGAACATGGCCATCTTGGTCTGATGTTCTAGCTGGCATGTTTGTCTAGTCTGTTCTGAATGTATTGGACCGTTCTGTCCTGGAAGCTTGAAGCTTTTTATATGTATGTGTTAGTTGAGAGGTTTGAGTCATTTTATAATACATTTAAGAATTTTCTAATAAAGTTTTCTACAAATCCGTTTCTTTCCGTGTGTTTCAACCTATTTGTATGGAACTGAATCTTAGCAACTTTCCTTTGATGGTCTTTATTAGATGAGGAATGAGCCAAAGTAAAAGAATGTGGTGCCGTTTTAATTACTATGAGCAAATGATTACAATACAAATTCGAAAGACTGATATCAGTAATAATGGCAACTAAATTCAGACTATAACATGGGGCTGGTTCCAAAATCCCCTTTTATCCAAGCTTGGGAAAGCTGCTGTAGAATAATCCTAGCAGTCTCCAGCAGGCAACCAAGGATCAAATTAATAGCAAGAGAATTCTTGCGCTCAGTCGCTAAGCATTATTTATAAATACATATGCAGTGAAAATGTACTTAGAAGCTCGGATGGACAACTTGAAGACAAGACCAGAGTACAAATGTCACGCATAAAATCAGACATTTCACACCCAGTAAATCACATGCATAGTGGACATGCAAAACTTCACATTTTTACAGAGTAAACTGCCTTCATTAACATTAAAACTGCCAACACTTTAGAAACAGTGCCGTCATAATGACTTTGGTACAAACAAATCATTATGAATTATAGTGAAGGTTAAAAAAAAAAAAAAACGAACTAAAACCAAAGTGCAAACAAGCAGACAACTTCTGGGAACCCGTATTCATGTCTGAACACCTTTGGTTAGGATTTCATTCCTAACCCTTTTGTGCATTCTGATAGGATCAAAACTCGTTTGAAAGCCTGAGCAGAGAAACTGAGCTCTGATAACAGCCACATTAGTTAAAGTGAGGATGCACCTTCAGAGTGGAACTGTATGACCACTCAACTTGCATCAAAAAATGAAAAATTGTTTGCTACCTGAAGCAAGTACACACCAGCACAGAAAGCTACTAGACAAGAAGTCTTAGTGGTAATACCCCCCTAGTAGTTATTTTGGGCAGTTTAGTCTAGAGTTTAGTCTAGACACCCATCTTTCTGAATGAGCTTTCCTCATCTGTTTTATATACAAACCGTTGCTGCTCACATTTATAACTAAGCAACATACAACAGGGAGAAAATGGAGAAACTGAAGTTGGAGTTCCTACCTGTACCAACTATTATGCATGTGGTTGTAAGAGAGAAAGGTCAGTTTTTTTCCTGATGTCCAGATTTCTCCAGAATAACTGACTGACTAAACAATGGCACGACATAATTCTGTAAACTACAGAAACACAACAGTGGTCTTCCAGAAGAGAGCCCTTCTTCCAGAGCCCTTCGTGGTATTTCCATGCATGGGGTGTATGTATTCATCGTTCACTGTCCTTTAGTGCAAACGTGCATTTTTAACAAAAGATGCAAAGGTTTGCAGGTTTTCATAAGCATTTCCTTTAACCTCTTTAACAGTGGCTATAAGAAGTTAATGACAAATGTAAAAAATAACTTTTGAAAAGTTTCATTTTCAAACTAACATTGATTTCTTTTTTAATATAAATAAGGGTTTTTTGGATCTTACAGTAACCTGTAGAAAATCATTCATAGAGCTGCTGTCACATAACCTAGAATAATATCTAAATCAAAACAGCAATAATAATCACCATAAAATATAGCTTTAGATTGGAGTGTGGTAAGATTATTGTTATTTCTCCCTTCAGTATCAGTGATCATCAGTTGTCAGAGTTGCATATCACTGCCAAAAACTAACCTGACCCTTGACATTAGTAGTCTAATAAACACTGCTAGTTATATTCACGATTCACCAAGCATGCTAATAAATAGTCTGAATTAGACATGGGAATAACATAATGCCAAAGGCATTATAATGGCAAATGTCTCCATTCCATTGCACCAATCCTATGCACAAATCATGTCAGCTTCACGTATCCCAAATGATCCCACAACAGCCACAAAACAAACAGAAAAAAAAGGAAAATAAAAAAAACAGAGGTCCAGAGGGATACATAAAGAAGATGGATGGCATTGCCCAGAAAGGGCAGGGCATCAGCGTTGGCACTGAAAGTTCCCAGGCACATGCTGTGGAGTCACGCTGTCGGGCAGCAGCGGAGGCATGTTGCACATCCCACTGAATCTGGCAAGCAACGCACACAAAAAAAAAGAGTGGGCATTCATGTAGCTCAACGAGCGCAGACACTGACCGCCGGCATCGACCCGGAGAGGTGGATCGGCAGAGCTAGAAGCCGATTTTGCCCCTGGTCATGGAGTAGCCCAGCTTGGCCTCGTTGTTGATGAAGGACATGACACCCAGGTAGGTCTCGATGAGGAGGGGCCGCTCCAGGAGCAGCACGCCATTGGAACGGCCCGGAATGGGGAACTCTTTGTGGGCCTTCTTCACAGCCTGGATCAGCTGGGTTTTGAAGTTCTCCAGCTGGCAAAGGAAACAGCAAGGTTACTGGCAACGAGGGCTGTTTCTTCACCAGAGACCCGAGTGACATTCGTAAGTAGGGTTTACATGTAGAAGTCACATAGAAAATACTGCCATTATGCTGACTTTCACACAAATTTATATCGGAATTATTCAGGTCTTTAAAATTCATCTTCCAGATTGGGGTCTAATGCAATAGTTCATAAAATGCACTAAATAAAGAACCTGCCAGTAGTGAAAGTGGTAGAAAATGCTGTGGTGCCAGCTCTCTTCCTGGGGAGGGACTGTGTGTCACACCAACCGTGTTCTGGGGAGGGGACTGTGTGTGACCTGAAGGTCCCGCGACAGCGGTGATACGGCTGGGATTACGCCCAGTGCACTTGGGCAGTAATTCTCTGTACGTGGGGTGTTCATTCTTACCTGGCAGAGGGAGGCCACCTTTTCGTCGGCATGGGCCATAGGGTGCTCTGTGAAGGTGGCGTAGGGCATGTCGGTGGACCAGGGATTCCAGCGATTTATGAAGGAAGGTCTCGGCCGCTTATCCCAGTGCACACGGATCCCGCTGCCCTCTCTCCTTCGCAAACACACACATGCACTTTCTTCAACCATAATTTCCATTGTAGGGACTTCTGTTAAACTTGGTATAACATTAATTACTAGTAATTACCATTACTAGTATTGGTATTACTAGAGATTATTACAAGGTAAAAACAGGTCTAAACCACAGTATGCTTACATGTGCCCACAACGACGATGAAAGATATTTCAAACAGATGAATTCAAATCGCAAAAGTCCGATGTCATTTATGTAATTTATGCATCTTACTTGTTGAGAGATTTCGGAGGAAACTCAAAATCTCCAACTGAAATCGTGTCCACGGCATTTAGGGAAATTCTGATGACCTGCTGACACAGCAAGTTGATGAAGTCGTATTTGCACACCAGCAAGGACCTGCAAACACAGCACATCCTGAAACCATGAGCAGAGAATCTCCCTAAGGTGAAAGACCACCATCAGTGTTGACCGAGGTCCCCACCCCCACCTCACCTCTCCGTTATGAGCACCAGCCTCTCCTTCTCGTTGTTCCAGTGATCAATCCTGTAGAGGAAGTGAGACCTAAATAACACTGCACAGAAATCCATCAAAATTATGATCATTTCAGAAATATCAGAAATGATGTCATTCATATGGTATATCTACTAAATATATATTATCAACATAGTTCAACTTGTAACATAAAGTCACAAGCAGTGTCCCATAATCAGCTCTTCGTAACTTTGTTTTTATAATGAAATGCACGGTCCTTGGCTACATGCATCCCACATCATGTTCACGTTACGCTTGTACCGTTACTGCCCGGCTCTAGCAGGACTACGATCGTGCCGGACATAGGACTACACTCTCCAGAATTACCGCAGTTGGCTTCAGCATGGTTAACGTAGGCCCATTTGCTTAGTCATTGGATGTAGTAATGGGAGAGAGCTGGACTCACTCTGCCAAAAGCCACACACTCAGAACCTCCCCATCTTCTGAAGGCAGGGTCACTGTGCGGATATCGTTCACGGCCTGCTCTATTGTTCCCGGCTGGAGAGCAAAAACAAGAAGGTTCAGTGTGCTGAGAATGTAAACTGCTATAGGTTGCCAGCAGGCAGTTTCTAAAAGGCTGGGCTTTGGTAGGGCCATCGACCATTATTTACCCTGCTCTTCATTCTTGAAAGAACATTACTGAAATATCTCTAAATAAAGGCAACTCTAAACCATGGAATAAGACCTTATACATACTGGGGTATTAATGACAAATTATTGTTGAAATTATTCCAATCATTGAACGCTAATTTTGCAGTGAAGCAGTTATCAGTTTGACCCAGATTTCAGCACTGTTTATGGCCTACTCACATTTACCACTCAAGAAATGTGTGCAGTTTACTGTTAATCTGGGAAGAATATTTATACAGGAAAACGGTGGAGCTCTTTAATAAGCATCACAACTTTAGCCCAAATCCAGGGACCATATTTATTAAGATGTTTGAGACATCATTCCAACATAAGACAGGAGTTCCAACTCCGTTTTAATTCCAACAAAAATCACCACTACTCCACAGGTCAGTGTATTCTTCTCTCTTTAAAATGCAGCAAATGTAGATTTACAAGGCAAACAGCAGCTATGTTAGGAGAATCAAAAAACCTAATGAATAAATATATGTTATTAAACCCCAGATGAAATACACATAATATACTAAACTATTTTAAATACACCTAAACTATTTTAAATGCTAGGGCTTCAACTAACAACTGAATATGTTTCAATTTGTGGCTTGTATAAAAACCAAGAAGGACAATAAGTTGGCTTTGCTTAAGAAAACAGACTGAAAATGGACCGAGTGCTTCTCCTGCTTATTTAAAATGCAAGAACGTCTCCATTCCTAGTGATTTGGTATTTGTGTCTCCAGACCGATCTGTACTATAAAGAACTCCATTACTGACGCTAAAGATTTTTTAATATCATTTTATACTGCATACTTATTTTAATACATGGTCAGCATACTCAGTATACACATCATTGCACAAGCGGAAATTTAAATATAACAACAACATTTTCCTGGACACCTCCAACAGAAAATTTTGAAGCACTAAGATTTTAGATTAAAAAACAAAAAAACAAAACAAACAAACAAAAAAACAGCCAACCAAACTAAGTAAAAAACAAGCCATCAAAGGAAGAACACTCTGTAAAAGTGTAAACAAATGAAGTGACTTTGTAATTAACCCTAGATGATGAGGTGGAGCCATTTCAGCAGGACACCTCCCTGATTCAGCACAGAATCTTACCTTGATAATATATTATTCTTGCTCTAGCTATTTGTCTTCTCTCTCCACATCCATAAGGAAAACAAATCCTGGAGCATAACATGGTGTTCAGTTATATAAGCTTGTTCTTCCCCAACAAACATTACAGTCCAGCTTCTCGATGACATTTTTCCATGAACTGTTCAGTCCTTACCTAAGCTACACTTTACTCTTTACATTTTCAATGAACTGTTCAGTCCTTACCTAAGCTACACATTACTCTTTACATTTTCTACAAACCCCTGAATGCATGAAAGAAAAGTTTTCTTGCCAAATCCCTACTTTATCAATGGACATTAAAAGTCCATATACGGTCATCCTTAGTGAAGATGATTTCAGAGCTTTAAAGCATTTCCTTGATGCGTGACCTGGGAAGAAACCTCCCACAGGTATTCTATTAAGACAGTCGGAACTTGTGTTAACTCTAAACCGGTTTACATCTGACTCCAAGTAGACTACATCTCACAAATTTCCTTCGGGATTAATAAAGTGTTATCTTATCTCTCCAAATAAGAGGAGTTAGAATGGGTGTTAAAATGGGACCATCCTATGCACACCTCTTTGTTGGGAAACATTTTTTTACATGGAGTATAGCACATCCTAGCATGAGGCTACATTTTTCAAATATTTCAGTTTGAAAATACTGGTTTAAATGTCTGCACCCATTATAAACCTATGGACCTTATTTGCAATACAGCTCTTCATATTCCATTCCTGCAAAACCACACATTACTGACAGTTATTAAGAGTTAAGGACATCTGCAGTAAAAATGAAAACTTCCTCCAGACAAGTATGTAAATATGTGAATATTTTCATAACTGTGGATTCCATAAGGAAGTCACAGATGATGTTTGCTCATGCTTACCTGTTCAGAGAAGCACTGATCTATAAACAATCTACTTTTAGCAATTCCTTTGGTGTAAACATGTCATCCTACAAATAAAACAGGGGCTAATATTATACTTCACTTCAGAATCCGCCAGGATGATGCAGAGATTGCATCCCTTTTCAAGGATCCTTCACTAATCTCCTGCCGATGAGACATAAACATCAAGCTTGTCAAGAGTAAGATAAACGACCATTCTGATAATAACTGTGGTACAGCAGCAGGCAACCTTCTAGACCTTTCTGTGCTAGATGTAAATGTATTAACACAACAAGCACAAAAGGACCCATTGTTATCACCCATTCCTCCCCACAGAATTGTCAGCTGTGTTACTTGCAAGCGATGTAATCGGCTTTGCATTGGAGAAACCAAGAGAAGGATTGTGTTTTGTTTAATATCTTCAGGCAAGCCAAATTAAGTTTCCAGTGGCACTTTAATGCTAACGGACTGTTCATTAAAGACATCCGTTTGCACTGTCAGTTATTGCGATGGCTACAATAAAGTCAGGAAACAAGAGAGAAACTAAAAAAATATCGCTTTTTCTAATATAAACTGTTCCACCTCCTCCAACTTTGCTTGCACAGATGATGAAGAACCTCTGGCCAACACACACACACACACACACACACACACACACACACACACATATATATACCTACAGACCCTCTCTTGTGGAATCGATCGGTGCTTGGTGCTCTAAGTGCTGCTCTTTAGCTGACAGACTGGTGACGAAGCACAGAATTAAAGCTTGACCTGTGAATTTCGTAGCGCAACATGTCCCACTCTGTGTTTTACCAAATTCAATGATACTGTTAAAATAAAATTCTTTTCAAGATTTTTACTAGCCAAACGTTATGAGATGAATCTATAAATGCACAAAAACAGAAATTTGGACCACTATACGTGAGACAGGCTCTGGCTGTAAACTATCAGCTAGCTAGCTAGCTAGTTAACATTTTGCTACCTAGCTAGCTAATTTAAATATATTTAAACTCTCTCAAACTAGCTAGATAATGTAATAAAATACGGTGTCTGTAAACCCTACAGATATGGCGTATTATTAGGACCTCGTAATGTGGATCAAACTGGCAAAACGTAAACAACCTAGGTATCTAAATAACAAGTCTCGCTATTAATAAAGGTACTCTAATAACATTTAGCCAACTACGTAGCTAAGCTAGCTAGTTTGTTAGCACACAACCGCAATCGCTGCCTCAACGTCAATGAGTTGTAATCCCGATTAATGATGTGGTTCGTGTCGCTGTATATGCTTACCCTAAATACAAAATAATCCTTGACCTTTGCTTTCATCGTTGGATTGTGGACATGAAAAGGAGTCAGTTTTTGTAGGGGCGAGCAGCAAGCCACAGATGTTTCAAAGCTCGCCCGGGCCCCAGGCGGCGTAAAGGCAACCTCCAGCCCATCTTCAACCTCTGCTGCATGTAGAACTGCGGCACCCGGACTCTCAGGTTCTACAGCATCGTTCAGCTGAAGCATCGTAGTGACGCTGTTAGCTGGAAACAACCGCAACAGTCTGTGCAACGCTAAAACAAAAAACCGCAGATAAACAATATGACCTCAGTGGAGCGGAGAGCACCACTCCTGCAACCCTTGTTTGGCTTCGTGAAAGATACACCCACCCGCTCCACTCCTACAGTATTGGGCTATTTTCCTTAAAGAGACCCAGCACCTCGACTTTGGAACTCGTTACAACATAATATTATACTTACACTGTGTATAGAGTGGAGCTTGATTTTGTGAAATACAAATGAATAAAACAACAACAACGATAATAATAATAATAATAATAATAATAATAATAATAATAATAATAATAATAATAATAATAATAATGTCTTTTCCCAACTCTTAAAGCTCAGATTATAAAACGTTTGGCAGTAGTTAAAACCATATAGATGTTTTTCACCATCTTTTGTCATTAGTACTGTATGAGTGAAATTGAAAAAAGTAAAAGCATTTGAAGCAAACTGACTTTGACACAGTGAGACACTGAAAGAGATAGACCAGAGACTGCCTAGCAGAGACAGCCAAGCAGCAAAGATGTAGAACAGCTCAGAAATATTGGCACAACAGACAGAAACAGAAGAGATGCTGGATTTGAACCAACAGCTGTGCAACATAACTGATCCGTTTTAGGAGGCTAAATGACAGGGGAAAGAAGAAAATCTTTTGAGTCATTCATTACAATGGTAGCCATTCTTTCTAAGTCACAGTCAGCTGGTGAAGGATCAATGGCACATGCCTGAAGGCATTATTTTTACTTACAGTGTTTACTGTCTAAATTAAACAAAAGGTTAATTGTGGGTGCATAAATTCTCAGTTAAATCCTGCTGTATGCGTGGCACGAAACTCAAAAACAATGCACAACATTCATATAAAAAGCACACAGGTTTTTATTGCATATCAATTTCATGTATAAATTCTTCATAGCATTGGAAAGATTACATTTGGTATACATATCTATTCTACAGAATTAACATCAGAATCATGTCTTTTCCATGAAATTTCTCTAAAGTACATCTTCAATAATCACAAGCATCAAAAAAGAACTGCAATTTCAGAATTTTCATTATTATTCTACAATCCTTTCTCTTTTTTCATTATGTCTCTCCCACAAGCATATTGTGTAATTCAATAACCACCTGCCCATTGCATGTAAGGCAGTTAACAGGACTTAAAGTCAAACCTACTAACCTAACCACATGTACAATAAGTGCATCTACAAATTCAATATTTTTATTACCTTTTTCTTTTTAATTTAAGATACACATTTCACAAAAGGACACCATTATGACCGCTAAAACACAAGTCATGCACAATAGATTTTTTTTGTTTAATTTTTTTTGTTGTTTTTCTTTTTTAATAAACAGAAGCGATATACAACTCAGACCCAAATGAAACAAGCACCATCTATTTCTATTTTCAAACCCATGTTTTAGGTGAATTTTCAGACAAATGCAACATTATTTGAAATACTATACAGTTTTGAGAAACCATAATTACCTATGGTTTTACATCTGTTTTGTGTTGTAACAGTGGGCAACGTAATAATGTCCATAGTTCAGTTTGCGACCATTCGTGTTTTTTAAAATCTTCCAAAACAAGTGGATCGAGTTCCTCCACCACTTACAGCGCTTGTTTATAACAGTAGTATCTGACATGAACCTCCCCTTATGCAGAATTCCTAAATATTCCCAGCAACGCTAGTTAAAGTATGGAGCGCTTGTGAACTCTCATGCATTGTACAGTGAGGACAATCTATTGAAAATAAGAATATGACAAAGTGAGTCAGAGGCGCCATCTAGTGGCAAATGACTGCCATAGTGCTGGAGGTTTTACATGTAGCATTAAGCTGAATTTTCTCCGTGTAGGGTGCTAAAGTATCTTTCCTCTGGTATATCTTATGCTTACTTATAACGATGCTGTTTTCAATGTCTTCATCTGTTGTGTACTGTGTTGCCTTTTGGGTTAAAGTGCTTGTAAAAAACACACAGCCTTATTTGGAGAATCGTATTAAAACCTGTACTAAGGCGACAGAGCACGCATGAGAAGACCAGAACTAACTCTGCAACTCACTGACTCGAGTACCCTGTAATTAAGTGCTATTTTGTAGTTTGTATAGAGTGAGTTCCACAGACCATATGCAAAAAGAGGCAGTAAAAGAAAACGATGTGAGAAGCGGTAATATTAGATACTATTCCATCAGGATCCCAAAATGACTGAAAAAGGGTATTTGTCTGATTTATGTTTGATACACTAACGACACGTTAATTCTACACTACACATTCATCATGAGTTTGTGTTTAATCGTATTTATTTGTACGATTCATGCGCTGGATTCACAGTTCAGTTGGAGTTGCGCCAGGACTCCGGAGTCCCGGTGCTACGGCAACGTGCGTATTCAGACAGAGCGCGCTTCCCGCCCAAACCCGAACCACACTCACATATCAGCGGTGACGCGAGGCACTCACAGCTCATTATTTGATCCCATTGACTTAATCCCATTCCAGCCCCTTCAATGAGTAGCAGCTGCTTAAAAGAAACATGATTACACGTGGAAATTATACTATACAGTTGCTTTAAGGCTTCCACTTCTATACTATGTGCCCAGTAAACACTAGCGATTCATTGGGTGGTTTCTGGGACCCATCGCAAAACGGGATTCGTTAAAATTCTTTAACAACAGTGGCATGGTGTTATACACAAGGGAATCAGACTTTGAGTGTTACACGGTCTATCCTTTGTTGTACTGAAAACGGGTAGAATAAAAAATTACAGTATAACTGACTGTAACAGTAAAAATATAATGCCCCACTATTCGAGTTATCTGATGCTTTAATTAAAAGATTCAATTTCAAAAAATTCAACCATTTGTTCAACATCAAACACTTCACAAACAGTTTGAAATGGTTGAGCGAACAAAAGACAAAACAAACCTCACAATGGACACAAACAGACTGGTGCCAAGACTACGATAGAAATAAAACAGCTGATTCTTTTTTTTAGTTCAAAATTTGGCACACCGGTCTCTATACAATACCCTTCAGAGTGTTGAGAGAATCTCAATAAAATTTCTGAGATTTAAATCCTTCAGGAAAGTACAGTGGGTAAAACTTTTTTTATAGAGCCATTTTCTTCCAATAATGATGAATAGACTAAAATAAATAGAGAACAAAAGCTCAAATCAAATATATAGAGTGAGTAGGTAAAAGAGAGAAAACACTACTAAAACAGTGGCGATAACCACCGGGGAAAAGAAATAAATGATTGTCCCAGAAAAAAAACGGTTATTTGGCACACAACACTCTTTGCTACGAACTTTCAAATTATTTTATACATCATACAACAATATCGTACAAATTTGGTCCTTCACTAAATAATTATATTAACATTTAAGCACAGAAGCGCTTGAAAGGAAACAATACTGTTTATCGAAGAACAAATCACGTACAAAACCGAGGATAACCTTACTGAATGCATGACAAATGGGGAGGACAACTCCAAACGCCTCCAAAGAAGAATAATTTAACTCTTAAAACAAACTGTTCGAACAGGAGCCCCGTATACAGCTGAAACGGCAATCGTGATGAAAAAGGGTCAATGATAATGTTATACATTTAGACGAGCGGTTTTGTTTTGCACTGGAACAGTTTTACCGCTCTGAAAATGATCAACACAACCAGTACTCCACATCTCGCTATCGGAGGAACGGTACAAAAAGGAGGGACATGTCTGTAAATAATCAGAACTCCAATTATTTCTATTATTATCTCGTCTCTTTTGGGCTTTCGTATTGTGTCATTTGAAATCCATATTTAAAATGGTGCTCCAGCTCAAGCTTGGTTCTATAAATTGGTTCTCCACTTCTAGGGTGAGACATTTAAATGACAGAATGCAAAAAATAAATCCTATAGCTGTTCACCTCGGAGACACCCTGTCTTGATGAGGCAATGTGCCCCCTTGTGGTCAGATCTACTCACTGCATGCCCGTTAGACTCAATCGATTCTTTGGAAACATGAATGCATTGGTGTACATGTAGAAATACCTTTGTTCCCCTTTCCCTCCTTTGCACTGTTTGCCTCCACAGCAACATCGTCCATGCAGTGCACTGCTTTCATAAGTATGTTTGTCATAACGGGAAATGATGTGAGTGAAGTGATATGCAAAGCCATGGTGGTGGTGGTAGTCGTGGGGGTCTACTGTCTGGATTGAGGCCAGAGGTGTCAGACACACTGGAGGATGCACTGAATTGATCAGTGGGGTCTGGTCAGTCTTTTCCTTCTCTGCGGTTGGAGGTCTTTTCCTTCTCTGCTGGTTTAGGTCTGTTTCGGCAAACAGCGTTACGGTGTCCTTCCTCCACCTGGGAACGCCGCAGTGGTACACCATCTACTGGAAGAGCCTCGCTAGTCTTCATGAACTTCTGTAAAACATGAAACTCTTTCATGTTGGTCTTTACCGATCACTTTCTCTCTTTTCTTTCTCTCTCATTCTCTCTCCGTCTCTCAGTCTCTCTCTCCCTCAAACTCTCATTCTGATCCCTCTCTGTCTACTTGCTCTCTGGGCTTAGATGTGGTTGAGTGGATGAAAGGAGGTGGTTTCTGAAGGACCTCCTCCCATGTTCAGCCAGGCGTCCAGAGAGTTCTGAGAGGACGGGTGTAGAGGATTGTTCTCCGACAGAGAGAGCATCATTGCATAAGCCTGTAGGGGGTGGAGGGTGGGGTTGGGGGCCAAACAGGACAAAAAAAAAACTTAACAGTCTACTCCACACAAGGCAAGTTTGACCAAAAAATGGCAATACACTGTATTTCAGAATAATCATGGCAGCAACATATAAAAGAAGTCTGAGAAGAATTTAGTTAAAGGTTTTCAGAGCAGATGAAATTTGCAGTTAGTAGACAAAAATCAAAAGGCATGTGTGTTAGTCATGTTAATGTTATTCTGTTAATTCATAGATGTTAAAATTGAACAGTAATATGAGGCAAAGGTCAGGAAATGTCAGAAAGTGGCAATGAAAAAAGTTTGTTTCTGTTTGTTCCACAAAGGAAATTTTAAATGCAAGTTTAAGGGAAAAAAAAGGTCTCCATTGCAGATGGTACGTTTTCATGTTCTGTGATAAACCTGTAAGGACGATGCTCTAATATGCCTTTGCAGCCAACTTGTTTCGTTTATTTGTTTATTTTCAGTAAGTCACCATATATAGGAGTGGGTGCAGTGACATACCTGGGTCTTAGCCTGCCTCAACAGCGTTTCTTTCAGTGCCTCTGACTCTAAGGAGGTGTTAAAAATGTCTTTAACATCAAAGGGCTCGTCAGCAGGCTTATGGAGCTCCAGGCCCTTGGGGAAACCTGGAAGAGGCTCCAGATCTAACAGGCCTGTGTCCTCCTCAATACACCTGCACCAAGGAAGGAGGAGGGACCGGGGGAGGAGGGAGAGGGGAGGGGACCCTCCGTTAGCCCAATCGGATGTCGGCCGGAGCCAGATGAGGCATGGTCACGGGGAGCATGCAGGAGGCGGGAATGGTGGGGTGGCGTGGAACGGCGGCGTCGCGAAGATTTGCGGGCGCGCGGACGCGAGACGCGGACATGCACGCACAAGACGACGCGTCCGGAGGAAGGGACGAGTGCGTCTTACGGATCTGGCTTCGTTCGGTTTCATTCAGTTCCAAAATGTCTGAATGTCTGTTAGAAATTTAGAAAGCGGGAGACTTTAACACCCGACAGTGGGGTGAGACCAGCAAAGCCGTCACAGACACAGCACCCTAATTCCAAGCACATAGAAGCACTGAAACATTTTTTATGTATCTGGACTCAGAAAGCAGTAATGGTTGCCAAAGTATGTAACACTAGCAAGGGAGGAACATGTCTACTTAGGGCTCTGCTTGAACATGAACCACACCTCCTCATAGCCAGCAGCGTAATCCACTACAGAGACGTTTAGATGTGTTAGCTGTTGGAAGAGAAAAGCTAGTGAACAGCAATGGAGGGGGAAAAAATGGAGCCTTCCCTCTATAAATGACCAAAAATGTGCTTTAAATACAGTTTAACTTTAATAAAGCTTTAGCAAAATATGTTTGTTCTAGTCAGTTGGAAATGATACAGTGGGTAGTCATTCGTTACCACAGAAATTAAGAAAAAAAGGAAGAAACCCATAAACAGAAAAACAAACAAACCAAAGCCTCATATTGATAAGGGCAGAGGTCTGTGCACATCACCATGTTAACATTAAGGCCTTTATGTTCTTAACCATTCATTCTTAACCAACATTGTTAATACATGCAAAAACGTATTTTAATCATTGGCCATCATCCACTTTTGGTGTATTTTTGCTTTAAATCTAGTGTAGTTGTTTTGAATTGCCAGTCACTGCAATAATATGTGGGATAGAGAGTTGCATTGGGAATAGCTGTGTGATGCTAACACTTCACTTCATCTTTCATCAAGCAGGAACACAGGGAACCTGTCCATACTTGGAGAAGATCACTACACACTACAGGAAATCCTACACTGACCACAGGAACCCTATAAGGGTTTTGAATACTCCTCTTACTCCTCAAAGTGTGGGTGTCTGACTCAGTGCAAGGCCCTGTGTTTCTGGTGCACTGGATGAGATTAGCCTAGTGATTTTCGAAAGCTTTAAATGAGAAACACTGTTCCCTAAACATTCTCCTAAAGTTCTCCTGAAGTAGTTAATAATCACCTGGCCTGTTTGCCTTTTTTTATCATGCTCATGGTTCACTGCAGGTTAATGTTGTTTCCACGTACACATGTTGCTGGACATGTTTGTCCTTGTCAGTGAAGAATGGAGACATGCTGCTTGTGAGGGGGAATGCTGGAGGTGGAATGGGGGGGGGGGGGGGGTAGGGCGAGGTCTGGCCGAGCGGGGGAGTGTATGGAGGGTGTGTGTGTGTGTGTGTGTGTGTGTGTGTGTGTCTGTGTGAGACTCGCATCTCACCTGCGCGGGTGCTCGTAGGACATGGAGAGTGGTGGTGTCTCCTCGTCGTCTTCGTAGGTGCCTTGCACCATGGTGACAGGGGACGCCGCCTCGTCCTGCGACTTCTCCGTCAGTGAGCCTTCTTCATCTTCGTCGTCTCCCTCCGCCTCCTCTTCCTCCTCCTCCAGCTTGGAGCCGGAGATGGCGTGGCTCTCCGGACGCTCCTCCTCGTTCAGCTCCGACCTGGAAAGGCACCCAGGTGCATTGTGGGAAAAGACCAACCTATTGACAGCTTCCTAGCAAATGTGCTTAATGTAGAATGAGGATATACTTCTACTCCAAGGGTTTTTATTCATTCATTTCAATAATAACCCATTTACAAAACAGTTCAGACAACACACAAACCCAGGCAGAAAACCACACAGACAGCAAAAGCTCATTTATTTCAACCACATGACTCGTGCCACTTATCTATTACTTCTGCTCTATTTCCCATGTGCCTTTGCAGCACAAATATAACACACAGGGCCAGAATAGAAGGCTCTCCATTCGAGTCTCTATGGTGTCATACACAGATGTTTGACTGCTAGAGCACACACACACACACTCACACAGCTAAACGAGCTCATTCCATCTCTCCTCAGATGGGCTTTCCCCCTCCAGGGCCTGTGACGACCCGTTTACTGTCAGGGCCCGACTGCCGAACATCACCGGCGCGCACCGCGCACCCAACTCCCAATTACTATCCATCATTCCAGAATGGGACGTCGTTCCCCTGCCAGGCCTCGGCTGGAGAGCGCGCCAGGGCCCCCTGGATGACAAACACGCAGGTTGTGTAATTAACGACAGACGTTTTGGCAATGATGAATTAGCTAATCCCGGAGAGCAGAGACGCAACAGCGCCGAGGGGGAGGTTCCAGTCATCGCGTCTCACCCCGGTGCCACGGTTCTGTAGCGAACGGCTGTTCTGCGAAGCACCTATCAGCACCATGCTGTTCCATTACTGCTCTCTTTTTTTCCCCTCTCACTGTCTGTCTCTTTGGCTTTCTTACCGGCTGCCTACGTCTGTCTCTCCGGCTCAGTCTTGTCTCATGTTCCAGATTCTGAAACAGCTCCGAGTTTGCGCATTGTCTCTTTGTTCCCAAACATGTGTCCGTCAGGACAGACTTTAACGGCGAGCACTTGCCCGAGAGGGGAGAGGCCTGTTTCCGGAGGAGGGTTGCTTGGTTTTAGTGAGGGGCCGGATAAAGAAGAAATGGGAGAAACGAAAGAAAGAGAAAAAGGGGAAAAAAAAACTTTGTTTTTCATTCGAGCTTAAATATCCCATAATCGAATTGGGCCCTGGCTGGGGAGAAAGTCTGTGCGACGCGGGAGACAGCAGCCAGTCTGCCACAGACCTGCATTCTGTCTCTCAGTCTAAACATGTCAGAACACTGTTTGTCTTAGCTGGAGGGGAGAGGTGAGTGAGCTCCTTCAGTGCGCCACACAGATAAATGCCTCAATCTCACTGTCCCTGGGGACGAGGAAACCTGTGCAGCCCGTCTCATGGGCAGAGCCCCCCCGTAACCTGTCATGGGGCAGTTGGGAAGGGGGGTGAGGGTGGGGGTGGAGGTTGGGTCGGGCAGAAGCTGTCTTTAAAAACCAGCAGTCCAGCATCTACTACGTGGGGGGGGGAGGGGGGGCGTGTGTGCAAAGGACAGATAACCCCTTCATTTGCCGCTCAAGGGGAAAGAGGACATACATTGGGTTGTGTGGGTTTTGTGTGTGTGTGTGTGTGTGTGTGTGAGAGAGAGAGAGAGTCAGTGAGTGGTGGAGACATGTGAAGTCATCTCCATTCCCTTGTAGTGACAGACAGAGAAGCCGACAGACAGCCGAGACAGAAAGAACTAGTGAAACTGAGACGCTATAATAAAGGATGTATGAGGACTCAGAGTAGCAGCCATTCTACATCTGCCTGTCTGTCTGAAGCAGGGCCATTTGCACTGAGACACAAAGCAGAGAACTTATTTGAATTACAGATATTTAATCGCCAGACCCGGCCGCTGTAGACGGGGATGACTCTATTGATCCCAGATGGCAGGGCAGGAGACGCCGTGAATCTGAATAAAGCCAGGACCACAGAGGCATGCGTGAGGAACGAGCTTGGACCGCTACGAGGGATTCCCATTCCTGTCTGCGCTTTTGCTCACGCACACAGTCACCGAAAAATCTGCGGGAGCGATGCGGGTGGCAGGCAGCGGACGGACGGGCCGCCTGCTGCAGTCTCCCAGACGCTCTCGTTTGCCATCCATGTGTTTTGCTCGCTGTGCTTGTGAGTTGCCATTAGGGGGCAGGCTTTAGCTTTGCAGACGACTTGGAGCTTCAAAACTCCAAATCTTGAGTTGTTCAGTTGGTTACTATAGTTTCACAACATAACCTAAGAGTGGTGTGTGTGTGTGTGTGTGTGTGTGTGTATTTCTACCTTTTCTCTGAGGAGCTGCAGGCCTGGTTCAGCTCGTTGTTGGAGATGAAGTTTCTAATCTCTGAGAAATATGAGTCCTCCTTCTCATCTAAAAGTGCATGATTGTCAGGCTCGGAGTTCGGAGAGGAGATGTTTGTTCCCAAGTTCGAGAGGATCCCAGAGTGCTGACTCACTGACAGCCAGACAGAGAAACTGTTACTCATTAGGCCTAAAATACACAACTTTATATATATGAGCTTATATATACATGAGCTTTATATATACATGAGCTTATATATACTTGAGCTTTATACATACATGAGCTTTACATAATTATATTTCATTTAGCAAGATTCATTACACATATTCTATGCGTCAAACCTAAATCTAAGTGTAAAAACTAAAAAATATACAGTATGTAAAGACAACATACACTACAGATTAGGCCCTAGGGTCCAGGAGAACCCGTGCACTACAGATTAGGCCCTAGGGTCCAGGAGAACACGCGCACTACAGATTAGGCCCTAGGGTCCAGGAGAACAGATGCACTACAGATTAGGCCCTAGGGTCCAGGAGAACATGTGCGCTATGGACAATAGAGTAGGGTCCACGTTTACCTGGAATATTCTCATGTTCATGTTTCTTTAAGTGGCGGTCCAAGTTGGTCTGCTGACCAAAGCAGCGGTTACACAGGTGGCACTTGAAGGGCTTCTCCTTGTTATGGATATTACGAACGTGTCGCTGGAGATTGGACGAGATGCTGAAGGAACGGTCACAGTATTTACATCTGTGGAGAGAGAGAGAAAGAGAGAAAAGAGACAGAAAGACAAGAAAATAACACAAAGACAGAGAGACAGAGAGAAAGACACACACACAGGCGCATACACACACACACACACACACACACACAGACACACACATAGGGAGAGAGAAGAGAGTGACGCACAGAAAGAGACAGAGTGACAGAGAGAGAGAGAGAGGAGAACGAGAGAATTAGAGTCTTAAATGAGGTCCCTGTTCAGCTATGTAAACAGTAATCACTAGCTGGAGAAGACCCCAGCCTAAACATGACAGAAACATTACAGGCAGTGGAGCCCTTAGGGTGGGGGCAGGGCCACACATGTCATTGCAGCTTTGACACTGAATTTGTGTGCCACTCTACACTCTTCAACCATCACTGTTTTATGTTCTTTAAGCCAATGTAAAACTACTGCAGGGCCTATAAACAGAGGATGGTTTACTAAACAAAACCTCTGCCATTTATTAATAGATAAAATTGGTCTGACCAAGGCCCCAGTACCATTCTAAAATATACATATTCATGTGCTGTAATCATTTGTAAACGGTATCTAAAGAAGCAGGTTTCCTGTATTTCACAGTGCTTTAGAGCTGTCTTCAGAATGGCTCCCCCACGTGGGTGAAATAGGTAGTGCCCCTTATGGTGCTTAAGCATGAGTGTGTACAATACAAGCTTTTCAAATACAAACTTTTCACATTTTCACTCCATCAAGCACCATTTTTCTTTTCTTAGGAATGCTTTTCCCATAATGCTGCACCCGTATGTGACTTAAAAATCAACCATTCCAAAAAGCCTTTACACTTGAAACAAACAATAATTCAGTCAGTCGTTTTGCCTCAAGACATGTTTCCATAATTGAAAATAAGTCAACCTTGTTTTTTTACGCTCCATGCCAGACTTTAAGTGATACTTACCGAGAATATGCCAACGCTTCCTCTAAAACAGTGAAACTGGACCTACTTCAGCTCTCCCTGCCTTTACTGGTCTTAATTATTTGGCCAATAAAAATCAGTAGAGGCTTCAAGTCCTAAGATGTGAGAGCTGAAGTCTTGCTTCACCACAGGCCTATTGCAGATGGGGTCTCTTCAGTGTGTGTGTGTGTGTGTGTGTGTGTGTGTGTGTGTGTGTCTGGCACTGAGCAGCTTGTCCTAAGTGGCATGGTTTCGGCTGAACCGTTGCCTCTCTGTGGCCTGCTTGTTCACGACGACAGCCCGTCCAGAACTGTCCGGAGAACATCAATTTAACCTGCTGATAAACAAACAGGGTGGCGGGTCTGTGGCGGGAGACACTGGGCCCTTTTGTCGGACGGTGCCGGCTCGGCCCGGGCTCCCACGGCCGCCTGCGAGGCGGGACTTTCAGGGCTAATTGGTTTGGGAAAATCATTCGTCATCAAGCTCTCGAAATCAAGATGCAGACTCCCTTTTACATGTTCCACTTTATTTTCTCGAACGAGGGCGCGCACACGGCGCAGAGACTTACTTTCCAGACTTGGCGCATCATGGTTCATCGAAAATGGAAAAAAATTCCAAGACAGTATTCCCATTTTCATTTTCTTTTTTTCCTCTCTTTCCTTCACTGGCCTTCTCTGCCCCGATTTGTTTATTTTTATTAGCCTGTCCAAGGGGACTTTAAATTACTTCGTCATCTTTGCTTTCTCTCTCTCTCTCTCTCTCTCTCTCTTTTCCGCGTTACCAGGACTGCACTTGGAGCGTTACGGTCTGAATGGGATCTTTCAATGGCCAGCCCTAGTGGGCCAATTTTACTGCAAAGAGTGGTGCTGATAGCATCTTGAGCAGGCAAATACCCCGCTACAATGGGAGATGGAGACTCATGGGCCTGCGTCTGATACAGGCCGACTTTGGCCCTGTGTGCCCCAAAGTGGGGAGGGGAGATGATGATGATGATGATGATGATGATGATGATGATGATGATGTCTGCCATTTGTTAGGGTAAATTGTTTCTAAACCAGCTAATCAGGGGATTGCAGTGAAAGGGTTGTGCGTGCAGCAGTGGTGTCTCATGGGAGGTTTCGCTATCTCATGCTTCGTCTACACTCAACCCCAGCCAGCAGCCGTGTGGAGCTCAAAGAGGGGCCAAGATTCCGTCCGAACATATTCGCCAACAAAAAGGGCCCTTATACAAACTTGGGCAGAGGTTGCCGGGCCAACAGACGATGATAAAGGACAGCAAAAAATATTTTTTGATTTTTCATAAAATAAAAAGTGTAAAATATTGAGCTTTGAACACTGTAAACAGAACTTCTTGCCTTTAATCTGTATCATTAGCTGTATGGATCAAGCCAGTATTGTTTCAGACATTCATCTTATCAATCTTGCAAACCCCCTGTGGAACCATGTTTGACCAGCCTGTTAGAGAATGCAGACAGTGGCCCCACCACAAGGCGGAGGCTCGAGTTCCCAGCCCTCCAGAGGCCTGCTGCTCTGCTCGGTGCTGTGGCACTCGCAGAACGCCCCTCATGGCCCCTGGGCCCCTGGACAGGGGCCCCATCAGTGATAATTAAGCAGCTCTATAAACAGTGCAAGCATGTCTCTAGGGGGCTTTTACAGGCCAACACTGTCCAGAACTTTGCTCTGCCCACTGCAACTCTACAACATCTGCACAGACAGAATCAATCTTCCTTCTCTTTCTACATGCACACCCCCCCCCCCCCCCCACACAGACTTTTTTTTTCATTCTTTCGCTCATTCTTGCCTAGTTCTGTGTAGCTAGCACCGAGAGCATAAGATCGTAGCTCATGTACTGATCAAACACCCCAAAACAGGCCCATTCTTCTTGTGTGTTTGTGTCTGTGTGTCAGACGGGTCTGTCTGGCCAGCATGAGGAAAGGTCATTCCTCTGCTTCACAAACTAGGCATGTCACACGCGGGGATAAATCTTTAGATTATGGAATGATGTCGACACTTCAGTGTTTCAGGTTTTCGTGTTTGGTTTGGATGCGAGGCCTCGATTTCCGAGTACTGAGTTTATTTCTGTGTGAGGATGTGTGTTGAAGGGGGGGGGGGGGTCTGGGGTTCTGTTTCCGAACTGCTTACCTGTAAGGCTGCTCTCCTGTGTGTGTTCGTAAGTGCCTGGTAAGATTAGCCGACCTGGGAAAGATTTTCCCACAGTACCTGCAGCAGAAGAAAACAGGCTTTTTTCATGCAGCTGAGTGTGAGCACAGTGGTTCTATGAACATCTGCTAAATCACTCAAACATATAAAATATTAAGTACAGCATTACAGCATACTATATGTGGATTAACAAGTGTAACAGCAAGGCATAGATGGGTTTATTAGCTGTATTTATAACACAAAAAGAATTCATAATCATAAACAATGACTTCTTCCTGGATAATATATATTTGCCCACATGTTGCTAAGGTGATATCAGTGTCCCAACAGCATCATTTTCGGTTCAAATCTCTACATGACGAATGATCAGAGTAGCAGTTCTGGCTCCGCCCCCCACGACTGGCCTCGTCCTCCTACCTGCAGGCGTAGCGCTCCTTGCCTTTACGCAGGATGGCGTCGGACAGGGAGGGTGGAGGAGAGCGGAAGTTGAAGAGGTGGTGCGTGGAGTGCTGTAAGGAGTTGGGGGCGTCCAGTTTCAAAGCGCTAAAGCTCTCCAACTTCTCCGTCATGTTCTCCATAGCGGACACCTGGAAAGACATGGGGCTTGTAATATGGTAGTTTTACTGCAGGTCGGGGGCATGAAGGGTGTCACATACAATACTCTGATTCTGAATTTTCACCAGAATCATGACATGAGGTTAGCAATAGCAACTGGGGACTTGTTGGTGTTTTAAGATGAAACCATCTGTCAGAACCCAGCAGGAGATGTTTTTTTCCCCTATCAGGTCTGCAGGCAAACTTATCAGACTTTATGTGGAAGGCAGTACCAGCGAAGCACTGTTCATATGAGGTCTGAAATAACCGGAGCTGAAAGCAAGCCTGTTTGCCAGTGATAATGGCATCTCCCCTGCACTGGGACCTTCCCCACTCCAGTTTTAGGTCACTGACACCAACATACATTGCCTTGGTTCTGAAATCTGAACCACATGAGGTTTAAACTTGAACCACTTTCAACAGGGAATTTTACATTTTTTAGTGAAGTCACTTTTAACCAAGATTAAGCTTAATCTGACCAACGACACTGACCCATAGAGTTCAGACTGCGGCAGAATAGATACATCTGCCCTTTCAGATATATGGTGGAGACGGAGGTGGAGGTGGTCCCCGGTGGCGGACAGAGCCGAGTCTTCGCATCATTAAGAAACGGTGCGGAAAGCCGGAGGAAGCTGCATATCAGAAGGTCGGGTCTTGATTGTGCTGTTGGAGAATCACCTCCCTGACCTATGGCACGTTAGCAGCCACTCGAGCAGCTCCCACTGGGAGCCCCTGGACCTCCACTTTGTTCCTGACAAGTCTCCGAATGAAGCCCCTGAATGAGCCATTCACCTCCGCGAACGGGAACCATACAATGCAGTTTAAGATAGCCCTCGCTGATAGCCCCTTCCCCATTAGACACAGAACAAAGGCTTCGCTATGTCGTTTGGTGGCCAAAAACAGCTTACATCCTTCCTGCTTTTGGAATATGAATAAACACAGAGGCAGACACGCTGTCTCAATTTATTTATTCACGTCTGGGTTGCCCCTCGATTTTGTCACCGGTTTAGCATAATGTTTTCTGATCTAATGTACTGCTATCAGTAGCAAAGAACCCAACAAATTACTTTCCACTATGTTCATTATACCGACAGTGAACTCTTGATGCACGTATTACAACATCTACTGTTTACTGTGGTTCATCTGCACACATTCCCACCGTGTTGTAAGGAATGTCGGACGCGTGGGAAGGAAATTAGTAAACATCAACATCTCCCCGACATCTGTAGCAACGTTCTCATCTCTTTGACCAGGACTGTCCAGCTGTCTTAATGCCATCCAGTGGAAAGTTGACTTGTGGGGGGGTGGGGGGTTGTGTTGTTGGTGAATGTGACAAAGAGAAAGAAGGAGAAAGATGGAGAAAGAGGGTTCTAAGGGGTTTTTTTCTAGGAGGAGTGCTGCATTGATTACGAGTCAGATAAGACAGTTCCCAACAAGAGAGGTCATTCTCCTGCACACAAACAGAGGAAGTGTCTGATGGACGTGCAGACACTATCTAGGCAGCCAGGGTAAAAAAAAAAAAAATGGTAGGAAGTTATTAGCAGTGAGACCTCAGAGAACAGCTATGCGGAAACAATGCATCGACTAAACATAGCAGCATTTCGCCACTCGATGGGACGACTTGCTCTTATTCAAAAGGTCATTATTAATAATCATTTTATCATTGCTCAAAGGTGGGAAAATTTCGAAATGCTACCACATACAATAGGGGATTGTTTTTCAAAGCAGAAGATAACACACTGAGCTTTGTGAATTCTGTACACCAGAGAGCTTTGTGAATTCTGTACACTGCCACTCCAGGGATTATCTGAAATCTCTGATTAAAATGATCAAATGTTTAAAATGTACTTCTTCGTTATCTTGGCTCACTTTCAAACAAGATATGTTTCAGGAGTAGATGGGGTTTATCTTTAAGGTGGATGTGACAGTGGATGGAGTGGGTAAGGACGTTTGCTAGAGCTTCATGCTATATATAAGAATGCAACAGCACACAATATAATCTGCCGGTTCTTGGAAGCATTTAAAAATTCATCCTTGTGATTAAAGATGTGAGGCAATACTGCACCTGCACCTTTAACAGAACTTTCACGTCACTTTAAAGGTGCTCATTCAGACTGATATTTTAGCAAGAGGGCTATTCTTTAGAGTGCAAAGAAAAATAATATGAAAGAGTTGCACCCGTAATCCATAAAACTCTTTAGGAATCATACTGGAAGTTCTCCAAGAACCCTTCATTTAGTGTAGACATCCCTGCTGGTCACAGCATGAGGAGTACCTGAGGGTGGAAGAGCAGCGGTGATGGTCTCAGGTACTTCTCCTTCAGTGCTCCAACAGGATCGATCAGCTTCCTTTTCTCCACCCTGCTGGACAACAACACAGAGGGTTACGTACGAACGAAGACCTGTCAGGTTCCACGTGCAGCAACCTAAACCACTGGCCAACTCACGTCAGAGAGAGGCACCCGGACCGACATCCTTGTGCTGAGCCCTTGCTTTGTGACCTACTCGGAGTGAAATACCTGTAGATGGGGTCCATGAAGAAGGGCGAGGGCTTGGCGTAGTGGAGCGATGGCTGCTGTTGGGGAGGGGGCTGCTGAGGAAGGGACGCTTGCTGCTGGGGCATCTGGGGCTGGTGGAGACTCTGGGACTGGTTCTGCACCAGGGGCTCTTCTTTAGAGGGTATCTTGCAATTGGCGCCGTACACATGGTTCTTGCGCTGGTCGGGTACGCCGCCGTTCTGGCTGGCCCTGCTCCTACTGCCCATGCTCAGATCCAGGGGTTGCTCCTCCCTGCTCGGCAGAAGCGTGCCGGAGGCCAAGGGGGTCTTGCCTGAGAGTGGAAGTTGGGACTTGGCCTCTTTGGGCTTCGTGGTGAGGTCGAAGGGTGACTCTACAGCAGTAGTGGTAGCCATTTTCTGTATGTGCTCACGAGGTGATTTGGGCTCTGGTTTTAGGAATATGTTAGGGTTGAGAGCTCTGTCTGTGAAAGGGTACAAGGAGTGTGGGAAGTTGGGCAAGAACTGAAAGGGGAACATGGAATGATAGGGTAAGGAGCCCATTTTCTTCTCTTGCAGACCCATAAAGCCAGGCCCAAAGTATTTCTCTGCAATCGAAGCAATGGCTTTGATAGAGTCAGTTGCTGCGCTGGTAGGCGGGAGGGCCTGTTCGTCGGGTGGTGGGAAGAAGGAATGCTGGGAAGAGAGGAAAGGGCGGTCGTGGGGGAGGTTGCCTGAACTGGACACGGACACAAAGCTGCCGCTGACCTCCTCTGGCTTGCCTTCCTGCCCAGACTTCCTCCGACTCTTCTCCCGTTCGCTCTCGGCCTCGCTGTCCAGGTCTGAGCCAGAAACCGTGCCAGTGGTGGTGTCTAGGTCGGTGCCGCTGGTGGTGTTGACGTCCTCCAGGTCACTGCCGTCAGACACGTCGCTCATTTTCACCTTGTTCTTGCCATCTGTGAAGGACAGGTCTCGCTTGGACTCGCGAATCTCCTCCGACTGGCTACTCAAGCCGCTCCCTGCATTACCGTTGGTGTTGTTAACAGACGTGACCACTGAGAGGGCAGGGGCGTCAACGGGAGCGTGAGAGAACTTCCCGTCTTGACTGTTACTCAGCGGACTCTTTAGCAATGGGCTAGGGGGCAACAATGGAGGCCTAGGGTATAGCGAAGGGGGAAAGATCCCTGGAAAGCCATGAGAAAGGGATGGAAACGCTGGAGGGGCAGCGGAGAAAGGCAGCCCGGGATGGTGGGGCCGAGAGGGGAAGTAGTCCCCGAAGCCAAGCCCGCTATGGTTCAGGCTGGGGTGGGGCTTGGGTTTGCTCATGATGGGGCTGGAGGTCATCGGGATGCCTGGTGTGAACATGCCCCCGGGGCTGTAATGGTTCTTGCCCTCGCAGAAGCGCCGGTGCTTGTTGAGGGAGGAGGTAGTGCTGAACATTTGTCCGCAGTCCTTGCACTTGATTTGAGTGCGGCAGTCTGCATGCATCCGCTTGTGGCGGCAGAGGTTGGAAAACTGGGTATAGGACTTGTGACACACCTCACCTGGGAGAACACACATGCCTGATTAATTCTATTAACATACTGTCTTTAATCTCACCAGGCGAATTTATTATCAGTGTAGAACAAAAAGCTGGTCATATCAATCAAATCAGACAGTTACCCATGCTGTTTAACAAACTGGAAAACACAGTTTGGTGATCACACACGATACAGCTATGTTATAGCTGGTACAATGAGTGATTAGCATATTAATCAGGGATTACGCACGATTCGATTCATTATGCACAGTGACAAATGAATCTACTGTATAGACAAACAAATACATGGACAGAGGACACAAACACTGTGACAAGCAAAACACAGAGAAGCCAAGCAGAAAGACAAGAAGAAAATGGTATCGTTTCAGCATCTGTCAGTGAACAGCTGAAACACAACAGAGACATTTACCTTTACATGTCAAATGTGCCTGGGCCATAGACAAGCCTTATGAGTCCCTCAAAGGGAAATGCACAGTGGGGAAAAAAAACAACAACAACAAAAAAGGGGAGGGGAAAATGGAGTGAAAAAAAGAGAGTGGGCGAGAAACGCAAAACAAGAGAAAGGCAAGGCGAAACGCAAAACAAGAGAAAAGCAAGGCGAGAAACGCAAAACAAATGCGGAACAGAAAAAAAAGGCTCTAGAATTTCATTTAGTGTTCTGACCTATAAAACAACAGCTGTCATCTTGGGGCGGAGCTAGCTGGGAGGCCTTTGGACACTGGTAATTGTATCTGAGGCTTAGACAAGCCTGCTGAGACTTACACATGAAAGGCTTCACACTGCTGTGGATGTGCTTGTGCTGTTTGAGGCCCGAGGAGGTGGCAAAGGTCTTGCCGCACTCGGGGCAGGTGTGGGCGCGGGCACCGACGTGCTGCGAGCGGATGTGGCGCTGCAGGTTGCTGGGGTCTGTGAACACCTGGACGATACACAAACACACACACACACACACACACACACACACGAGCGTGCAGACTTAATGCCAGGACTCCTACCGTCAACCGCGTGCTAATGTGCAAAGGCAGTTTACACAGGAGCCGGGCCAACGCGCTGGCCAGTAAGGCTGAAACTTGTCCAAGTCATGTTTTTGGGTGGATTACACACATGCGCAGGCTCTGTGTACAGCAATGCCAGGACTCAACATTACATCGATATTCATATGACTGTAACTAATAATGCTGAAAAATACACCGGCGAGTGGAACCTGTGGATCCAAACATACCCATTTGATGGTGGATAATTTATGATTGGTATCTCTGGTTGGTGAGTGTCCGTGCATCAGGAATGTACTGGCAGCAGTCTATTTATTATGGTAAGCAGGACTTGCTGGGGCCTACCTTATCACAGTTTTCACACTCGAAGCGCTTGCCACTGTCATGTGACATTTGATGACGAATGAGGTTGGACTTCCAGTTGAAGGCCTTGGGACACTGGTCACACTTGTACTCCCTCTCCTCTGTGTGCACCACCATGTGCTGGCCCAGACTACACAAACACACCCGAAGCACTGAGGTTATCACTCCAGCAGGTCTACAGCAACAGCGCGCGTTCCTACGACAACAGTGCGCGTTCCTACGACAACAGCGCGCGTTCTTGCCCGTCAATGTGTTTAAGAACCACCCTGTGCTAAGCGATTGATCGGGTCAAAATTGCACGAGGACCATGTCATGTACAGGTGCGAAGGTCGCCGTGGCGACTGAAGCTTGGGCACAGTGAAACCCCGCATCCTCTCCCCACCCACCCTACCCACCTGTATTCGCTGGGGAAGATCTTCTCACAGTCTTTACACTCGTGCACCGGTTCGTCGCTGTCCTCACGCTCCTGTTTGAGGTCTTCGCTTAGCGCGTCGAAGATGGAGTTACCGCTGCTACAGGAGTACTTCTGGTGCCGTCGTAGTTCCGGCTTGGAGGAGAAGAGCTCGTCACACTCCTCACAGCGGTACATCTGCTCGTCTGAACCACGCAGCACCCACACAACAGCAGCTCCACTTAGTGCAAATATCTCCACAGCTAAATGCAATGCAACATCTGCCTTTACTGGTTTTCTTTTGAAAACTACTGATTTCTTCTCTAATAACAATGATGCAGCTTATAGACCCAAGAAAGAGAGTTGTACATTTAAATCTTATAAAAGTAAGAAAATGTTTATAAGACCACAAAACGTTTTGTGATAGAGGAGTGTATCAGTACCAAAACAATACAGTATTTTTTTTCAATAACTCTTTTAATTACATGAAAATCATATTGAGGTAGAAGGGAAGTATGAAATAACCAAACAAAAACAAAGGCATACCATCCTGTTTTAGACTGCAAACCTTTGTTTGAATTTAGTGTTTTCTTCATGTCCAGGGTCAAACAAATAAAAGTCTAGCAGCTTTTCCTATGGTAATATCCTGGCTTAAGTGCCAAGTTCAACGCTTCTGAGCGTATTTTCAAACTCAGCTGCCTTAAAAAGGTCCAGCGCTGAGATGTTGCCAACCTCACAAACAGTGGAAAGTCAAGAGTCAGGATATGACCCTTTCATGACCACCTCTCAATTCAACTCCACTGAAAAACTCCCCCCGACATAGTCCATTTAGAGCATATGGAGTATGATCTCTGCTTACCGAACTAAAGTGGGCGCTGTTCCATTTAACGCTACAATCCCCTCCATCGTCTGCCATTTTAATGACTTAATGTTTTCAAAGTGAGGGTTATTTGGACTGTAGCACTGCTTGCTTTGTTATATTCTAATTTATGACAATAAAGCTCTTCTAGAGAACCCTGTTTATATTATGAGTATGTAAAATAACATTTTGGGAAACAAGCTAAATTAATACCAGAGCTGAACTGGAAAGAAAACTCAAATGAAAACTCAGCAAAGGTTTAAACAATGGTTTTGTCTAAACACAGATTCAATGCCAATGTTTTGAGGTTTTTTTTTTTTTTTTTTAGATGAAACCATAACAAATGAATTTGTTTCATTATCTCTGTGTCTCATCAGCAGCACTGAAGACTGGGAAGGAATGCTGGAAAAAAGGGGGCGTTCTTGGGGAGGGGGGGACGGACGGACTAATAGCTCTTGGAGAGGAGTAGGGGGAACACAATTATGTGCAGTTTAGCGGCTAATCTGTGAGCATGGGTGAGGTCCCCTGAGACTCCTCGAGTCCCACTCCAAATTCCAGCCCCGATAAACCAAGAGGAAGAGGTTGAGAGAGCTCTCTCACTCTCCCTGATCCCCTCTCTCTCTCTCTCTCTCTCCCCGATTCCCCCCTCCCCTTCTCTACGGCTGTCTGTAGACCTTTCAGACTCTGTCTGACAGATTGACTCTCTTGGCCGTGGGGGGGGGCGCCGGGCGGGGCCGGGGCCCCCCGCGGGGGGCGGGCGGGGGGGGGGGGGGGGGGGGGTGGGGGGGGGGGGGGGGGG
>JAOYMR010000015.1:2763886-2768886 GCA_025802075.1 Tenebrosternarchus preto
ATTCTCATGTCCATTGCCGGTTATTACATCATTATTAGTAATATAAAAGGGTGTATGCTACCCGGGCATAAACCATTTTGTTGGTAGCAACAACTCACACCAGTTTGTAACAAAACCATACCCCCCCCCCCCCCCCCACACACACACCCCTTTTGTGCCTTTGTCCTTTCTCTTGTCTTATTCCTTTGTCATTCTGTCTCATGAACTGGTCTGTCTCTGCTCAGCCTGTGTGCTGTCTTTCGATGGGTCTCTTTCTATCTTAGCCAAGATCTCTCACTTTCTCCCAGTCACCCCCTTTCAGGGGGCACTCACTCCCTTGCCCCTGTTCCTTGCTTGCTCTCTGCCTCATTTTGGCAGAAACGTCCGACGATGCATATCTATCAGACAAAACGTTGTGTGTGCTAGAGAATGACTGCTGCTAACAGATACCTTAACCTGCCTGAACTGTTTTAGACAGTTCTTCATAGTTTCTTTTCCAGAATTGAAGGAAACAAAACCAAATGGCTCAACTAACTACCACACTTTGTTCTCATCCTTTTTAATATTAAGATCTGAGGAGATCTTAATATTAATGTTGTTCTCTGAGGAGAACAACAGAGCACTGCTTGACAAATTTACAATGTTTGAAAGTCTGCCTGCCGCTTCATTATTATAATCATATAACTTCCATATAATATGTACGAAACAGGAAAATAAACATTAGGTATAAAGCATCAATATGTGCTATTTATATGACTATAAATTAATATGTTAAGTTTATAGCTAGTTTATTTGTTAATAAATTAAGCACCAAGTATCCTATCGTCAATAATTTATTATAATCAACTAACTCTAATGACGCTTTTGTATCAGTACTGGCGAGAATTATTTTTTGAGCTTTTTATCTTCTTGCTTCAAACACGGTATTCAAAATCTTGACGCATCAGTAAGCGTGAGTGTACCATATATATTAAATGATCTGTCTGACTCGCGAATAAACGCCTGAAACACAATTTCAATGTTAATTATGTAACGTATTCAGCTCCACAGTGCTAGTTAGGTTTTGGTGCTTGTTCATTTTATAGGCAGCATCTTTTGTGGAAAAATGTGCGTGAAACTCACTTCCCTGCTCTCGTGTTAAATGACAATTGCTTTTACATTACACAAGACCATCGGCAAACTTCACAGACAAAAAGAAAAACGCTAGACTACCTAATACTTTTGTCATCTTCTGTGTTTTAAATTTGAACAAAGTGCTTCATTGTGTAAAAATATGCCACACCACCGTCTGTTGCTGTTTAGATCACTAGGTAGACCTATTCGTTTGGAGTTTGTTTAAAAGATTCGTTAATGACGCGCATTAATCTTACCTTCCAGGTTCGGTGCCATGGAGCCCTCGGGGAACACTCCGTCCTTCATATAAACCAGTAACTCCTCCCCTATATCAATATCTCTAATAGCTTTATAATAAATCTGGAAAAAAAAGAAAGATAAAACAGAGTCAATTTCAGAAAAAAAAATCAGACCTTGTATTTGAGATTTGTCATGGGACAAACTATTTATTATTATTATTATTGTTGTTGTTGTTGTTGTTGTTGTTGTTATGAAATCAATAAAAAAAATACTATAAACTGCTGACTGCTATCTGTTGTATATATTATGTCAGCCAAAGGCCAGATTTTTTAAAATACGCTTCTTTAGGAGCGATAAGATTTCTAACAAAATAAAATAATAGGAAATTGACTTGACAATGAATTCAGTAGTAAAATTAAAACGAAGTATTGCACGGCACTTATATGCAGCCATTTCCCTTTAATCATTCAATTTGTCAGCACGATTTGCTAACGAAATGGCAGAGTTAAAGAGTGATTAGGGGGGGACAGCTAATTAAAATGTAACTTGCACCTTCTCAAACAAAATTAAAATGTATGCAGCGAGGCTGTTCTAAAAAGACACGAGACTCGTACGGTGTGATAAAAACAGGCTTCAGTGATGAAAAGAACCGGTATAATTGGCACAACAATTTGCAAATCGCATTGCACACAACAAAGCACAAAACATTAGTGTTTCTTAACCGGAAAACTTCGTGCACTAAAATGACTGCTTTATTTTATGAATGTAAATAGCTAAAATCGATGCACATTTAAAAAATATTTTCCCGAGATCTTTATGGGTTAGATAGTGTGTATAACCACAGTAATGTTGTTATCGCGAGAATGGTCAAGAATAAACATAATTGTACATATTTCGTTAAACATGCACTCTCTATTACGATTGCCTTACAAATATTGTAAAATCACAATATTTTTATCACCAGTTCACATTAATCGACAGTACACTTGATTAAATGAGAAACCTTAATAAGGAAATTTAAACTAATACACTCTTCACATTAATTTAAACGGTTCCATAAACGTGCAGACCCGTGATCTGGCCAATGCGGAAAATATACAAAATGTAGAATATTTTAGGTTAACGGGACAAATCATTATTCAAACAAACAAAGAGGCCAGTGGTAAGTGGTTTTCATACTTTGTCAAAACTCGAAAACAA
Organism: Tenebrosternarchus preto; assembly: GCA_025802075.1. Classification (NCBI taxonomy): domain Eukaryota; kingdom Metazoa; phylum Chordata; class Actinopteri; order Gymnotiformes; family Apteronotidae; genus Tenebrosternarchus; species Tenebrosternarchus preto. Next base: position 2,766,419 of record JAOYMR010000015.1, read on the forward strand.
AGCTGAAAGTAGGCTCTACTAACCGAGCCCTCGTGGGGGCGCTCGGCACCAGGGGGAAAGGTCTTCGCAGACAGCAGAGCACCGGGGGAAAATAGACCGCAACCGAAAATTAATCCACAAAACTGCACAAACTTCATCTTCTGACTTTTACCGGCTTAATGTTGTGACAACTCGCAGGTGTGTTACAAAAGTAGGCCGCAGCTTTTCCATGCGGTTTCACATGGGAGAACGAGATATTCACAAAGAACACAAAGTTAACCGATATCGTTATTATTATTGTTACTATTATTATTATTATTATTATCATTATTATTATCATAATAATTATTATTGTTATTATTATTATTACTATTATCCGACTACGCATTAACAATTAAGCGTAAGGCAGGTAAGGATAATATATCTGACCTTCTTGTTATCCGTGTATTGGTAGAGTTGGGGAAGTTGTCGAGCGGTTGATCTCAAAGCTTCCAGTTGTAATAGCAGTTCTGTCCCCGTAGAGTTCACCACACAACCCATAGTATCATTACACGGGGCTCGAGACGTAGCTCGAGGCAGCCAGGGCCCCCTTCGAACAGGGGGAAAAGAGCGCAAGAGCGAGCGGGCGGCGACGGGAGCAGAGTCCTCCACTCTCTAGTCAGTGCGAGCGCGTCTTTGATGAGGTGAGTCTCATTCATTAACGATTCCCTATCGGCCCCTCCGCGCGCCCGAGTTAACCACCGGCCACTCCTCCCCTCTTATCTCAAACCAAAAGGACTGACTGATCTACCGCACAAGACCCTCCCCATATCTTCCCCTTCTCTGCCCACTAGATTAATCTATTATTGATGAAAAAAGTATCTTTTACAGTTATGAAAATACTCGCCTTAAAAAAAAAAAACACGTGTAGAGAAAAAGGCGCGCGTAGATCGACAGAGGACCGCTGCTGAACGCAGGGTTTTTTTTGGTAGCGTTTTAAAACATTCATCACTACACCTGTTTTTGCTACTTGTTTTCCCCCAGCTGCGTTTCATCTTTAGTATGTTTACAATGTTACATATTACATTAAACATTTGTGTACGTACAAAACATTGTTTACAAAAACAAAAAAAAATAAACAAAGATGTTACAAAATACTGGCGGTGTAAATTGAAAAAAGCGCATATTCATCTGATTGATAAAAACAAATATTTAAATAACAATAATTAAAAACAGGCACCGCTACAATAAGAGGCGCAATGTTTTGCCTTTCATTATAATAAAACTGATTTAAATTATAATTTAACCTGAATTAATATTATAATTTCGACAACACGGATCGCACTGAGCAGAAGCGCAAAGGTAGTGTGTGAAAATTGCTACTTTAGCGTAATGCTATTCTTCCATATTCACCAACGACCAGAAAATAACACTCGTCATACCTACAGATTTTACAATTAAATAAATCAATCGATTATACCTAGTAAGAAGTACCAGACTTGTATATCTCGTAAAAAGTGTAAATTTCTTACATTAGAATGTCAACAAGTAATAGAGATAATTACTCTGTCAAGTTGCAGACGGCATATTAAGTAGATATGAGAACATTAGTTAGAATCAAGATAATTCTAACAATGCTGTCGTGGTTATGCAGTTTTTAGAGAACGCCTCATATAGTTTGATACTGCATGCCAACACCTCCAAATCTGTTCCTTCAGGAACACTCCAGGATTTATTTGAGATCATCTTGACATCTATGCTGCGACTTTAGCGGAACTCCTCGCCTGTGCTTAAACAGAGTTAACCAGGAAGAGCTCTGCCGTCTCTCCCATGTGAATTTGCTCTGTAGCTTTAACGATGAAGGAATCCTGACAGAACTTTTGAAGTTAAATTGAGCGCTGTGTTTTAGAGTCTACTCTACACTTGCTGCAGGCATATGCTAATATCCGCTCCCCCGCACCACCCCTCCCGTACGCCGCCCCCCCCGCAAAGCAATCCATTATGATGGCGCTAAGCTGTGTCTACAGTAAATCTTTTGAGGATCCGACAGCACTGAGAGGGGCATCTTGACCTAGTCACATCGCTTTCAAGTGCTCGGGGCAGATGCATCATCCATCACTAGTGTGACGCACTATAATCCCCCCCTCTGTCACACACACGCACAAAGGCGCGCACGGGCATTCTCTCTAATGCGGGAGCACGAGCGAGGAATTGAACACATAAACCTGGGACCTGAACACATGAATGTGCTTGAACAGTCATAGAAATGTAGAGAAGCACAAAAACAAGCCCATGCAGTGGACACATGCAAAAACTGAGTGTGTGTGTGTGTGTGTGTGTGTGTGTGTGTGCGTGTGTGTGTGCGTGTGTGTGTGTGTGTGTGTGTGTGTGTGTACTTGAACTTGATCACTGGTACCACCTGTGACAAACACAGTTGAGTGCAGAGAGTACCATGTATAAGCATCCTGCATTTCAAACACACTGAGTACAAATACACCTGGTAATATCAT
>JAOYMR010000015.1:2771386-2775852 GCA_025802075.1 Tenebrosternarchus preto
ATCTCACAGACAATAAATGACTGTGCAGTGTTTCAAAAGAAGACAGCACTGTAGAAGTCAGTTACAAGCTCTAGGAGTGTCCTCTCCTGTGACAGACTCGTCAATATAACTGACTCATTTCCTTTGACCCAGTCAGAGGGTCTGTGCCAAAACAACACAGGTGACTGTTCAACATCTACAAACATTCTAGTCTAATATTCTGAATCTGAGACAGAAGAGAGGCAGCCTGTGTTCTGGGATGCAGAAAAACTGCTTTCTCAGAAGAGCAAAAAAAAAAAATTCTATAATACAACCATATATAATTAAAACAATGCAATGGTTTAGTTATCTTAAACTAACTAAACACTTTGCTTATTTAAAAAGCGTTGAAGCATCTATTTTATGTGAGTGAACTGTGAGCTTGTGAAGGGAATGGAGCAAGCTAGAGGTGGAGCAGGTAGGAGGGGTAGGGGTGCATGCTGCTGACCTGGTGTTCGCTCAGGTGACACTCTGCCAGGTTGTAGTCCTCGTAGGAAGGAGCTGTGCGGACGTATTTCAGCCAGCTCCCGCTAACCTCCAGGCCTCCGTCCACACAGAACTTCACGTTGCCCATGTCGTCCACTACCTGCAGAGGGACGGAGAGATACACCACGCCCATCAGAACAAGGGGGACGCGAGTGACACACAGCAAAACCTGCATTAAAGCCAGTCCAACACGGACCTAGGTGGAGTCTTCGGACCAGCCAGCTGAGAACACTGAAAAAGTAGCTTTCTGTTTTGTTTCAACCAGAGATGTCATATGGACAAGGAATCATCCACTAGATTTAACAAAGTGGGGCTCGGTTTACAGAAATGTACCGTTGTTATATTTGCACTTATATAATCACAAAAGGGCAGTGAGCACTGGGTTGGGATTAGGGTTAGGGTTGGGGTTGGGATTAGGGTTAGGGTTGGGATTAGGGCTAGGACTAGGGTTAGGGTTGGGGTTGGGATTAGAGTTAGGGTTGGGATTAGGGTTAGGACTAGGGTTAGGGTCCTGCCTTGAAACAAATAAATGTTTTTTTTATATTATCTCTATAGTAAAAACATATAAGTGAAAATTCCCTTTATAGAGTAACTCAGAAAGACTCCTGTGTGAAGGCCTTAGTGAAGGCTTTCAAAAAGAAAGCGTCCACCAAGAAAAGCAGCACATCCTCTGTGAGCAAAACGCTAATGCACACATTCTCACACTCACTGTAGTCAAGTGACGAACATGATGGGAATAGACACAGGCGCACACTCACTCACTCACACACACACACGCACACACACACACACTAGCTAACCTGACACTGGTGTGGAAGTGATGGCTGAGGTGTTAGGTTACTCGAACAGGGAGGGAGCAGGAGAGGAGAGACACGGACAGAATGTCAGGAAAAGACCGGAAGGAGAGGGGACGGCGTACGCAGTGGACACAAGATTTACTGCGAGGTGGAGAAAAATGTCTTCTCCCCCTCCCATTAATACGCCACCCACGAGGAAAGAGATCGTCAATAAATAACTGCTGCACCCCTCTTTGAAAACAAAAACTTTCCAATGATATTTGGCTCCATCAAGATGAAAGAAAACAGCACATGCACAGTCAGCAATCAAGGCAGAAACAAAATATTCACAGTCTGCATAAATCTAAGTGGCAGTAAATCTAATCCTGCAGTCTGTTGGGCTTCAGGATGTCTTGTTAACAGCTACAGGAAAAAATGATTATTACCAACATTTGAAATTCCACTGCAGAAATTTAACATTAAAAACGGCTAATTGAACAGAACATAAAATCAATATTTTGCAAGACTTTAATTCAAACTAGTAAAAAAAAACAAAAACAGATTTAACAAAATTTTTTGATAACTCTTCTGATAATACTGTTCACATGTATTGCATATAAATACCAATTTTTGCAATTTGGAGATGAAAATATACACACACACACACACACACATATGCACCACATGCGCACACACACACTCACACACCAAACGCACGCACCACATGCATACACACACACCACACGCATACACACACACGCACACACACCACACACACACAACATACACACATGCAAGCACACACACACACACGCACCGCACGCACATACACACACACACACACACACACATCACATACACACACGCACGCACCACACACACACGCACCAAGCGTACACACACACACACCACACGCACACACACAACACACAAGCACGCACGCACCACACGCACACACACACACACTCTCTAATCATAGGTCATTCCCAGTCTCTCTGGATGTGATCTTTGGATGCTTGCTCCTTGTCCTCATGCACACACACTCACTCAAACACAGCACACAGGAAGGTGCCAGACCACCAGGGGTCGGTCACAAAGAAACATCATTTGTGAACATGTTCCTGGATCAGTTTAGCTTTCCAACCTCACGTCAGACGGGAGAAACCTGACCCTTGTAAGCACTCATCTGTTTGGAACTGAAGAAGTCCACCTCACTCCAACACAAGCTACTACAGTCTCTCTATTTCATCTTCTGGTGACCCTAACCCTCCCAACATCACAGAGTCACATGCACTAATGACAACTTAAGAGCAAAGTTCAGTTTCTGGTCCCATTTGAAAGGTGTAATCGTTCAGGACTAAAACTCGTAGCTGTGCTGTAAACAGTATTTTATTTTTCACAGCTTCAACACACCTACCATATGGCTGTGTTTGTATTTCTTTTTTTAGTTGCTGCAGGTACACACTGTAGCCGGTCTGTATCCAGCGAGCGTACGACCGTTACACCACTGCTCCGGAGACCCCATATTTGTCACATGCCGCTCTCCGCGCCTCAGCATTCAAAATAACGCACCGCCAGCTGAGGTTTGAAGGGTAAAAATGGACCATGTCAGGATTCCAACTCAAGATAGAGAACATGCGACATTTCCACTAGAGATAAGCACAATAGCGTTAATAGGAAGGGGTGGGGCTGGATAATAACAATAGGTGTGAAGAGAAGTGATTTTTTTTTTCTGTTATATGGGTTTGAAATAGGATTCAGAGTTTGAACCAGTACGTATGTTGCCACATGCCTCTGGTGATGTGCTACACCAACGATTATTTCATTCTCCAGAGGACCAAAGGTCTTCCAGGCTGGAATTGTTGAGCGCGGAAGAGACAGTGGAAAGCAGCGGGTTCGGAGAGGGGGCTACCGCTGCCGTCATTTATGGGAAAAGGCTTGAGATGATGAAGAACAGGGACCTCCGGTTTATGTGCGAAAACAGTCACTGAAAACTAACCAGGCATGGAAGGAAACGATCCTGCACTGCAAACACACACACGCGCGCACACACACGCGCGCGCACACACACACACACCCAGGTTCAAGTCGGTGAGAGCTTGTCCAAAGGCCTAGTGAACTCCAGCTACAGGTATTGAACGTGTTTTATTACACCATGGGAAACAGCTTAGTATGAGCTGGGGTGGCTTGTGTGAGTGTGTGTGTGTGTGTGTGTCTGAGGAATGGAGGGTGTTCTGGCTAGGCTAAGACCAGGTTTAAACACGTGTGGATGTGAAGGCACACACACCTCCAGAGGTAGCCAGGGCTGTGCTCTGGGTGTAATGAGAGGCAGGCAGTTGAGAGGTCTGCAAACCCTCTGGCTCCAGGTGGACTGTTGATTTACACACAGAGTGATGAAAGAGAGAGAGAGAGAGAGAACAGCACCTACTCCCTGTTTATTTACCCTCTGACATCACACCAACACCTTGCTGGAAAGCAGTTGCACCATTCAATGGCCATAAACCTATAATTGAGCTCGTACTGCCACACCCATAACATCAACAAATCTCGCTCCCAGTCTCTCCCCCTGTGTCTCCCTCCCCCGGGCTCTTTCTCACTGGTCCATTGTCTCTCTCCTGTACGCCCCCCCTTCCCCCACAGGGGAGGCTCCGGCCTCCACTTTATGGTTAAGGAGTCCCTTAGTGCTCCTTTCAAGATCTCAACTAGTTCCATCAGGTGCGAGGAGCCATACCAGCTAATGAACATGGAGTAAAATCACACAGGTGCGTGCCTGTGTGTGTGTGTGTGTGTGTCACAAGGTGTAAAGCGTGTGCAGAAACATGCCTTAAATGCAGCCATATTTCCCAAATGCCAACACCTCTGAAAGGAGAAACCGCACCGGGGGGACGATCGGAATGGTTGGTGCACTTTGACACCGATGCAGTAAAAAAAAAAAAAAAGATGGAGGAAGGCAAGAGCCTGTTGAAGGGGCCGTGTGACTACCATCGACTCACTCTGAATATCAGGATAATCAAGACTGAGTGGACTGTAGCTAAGAAAGATGACATGATGTTCAATAGAAGGAGAGGTACAGGGAGGGAGAGCGAGAGATACAGAGAGAGAGAGAGAGAGATACAGAGAGAGAGAGAGAGAGAGAGAGAGAGAGAGAGAGAGAGAGAGAGAGAGAGAGAGAGAGAGAGAGAGAGA
>JAOYMR010000015.1:2816722-2828815 GCA_025802075.1 Tenebrosternarchus preto
CCCGGTCCTTCTCTACCCCCCTCTCAGCTCCCCGCCCCCGGACCTTCTCTACCCTCTTTCACCAATCCAAGAAGAACCATCTTGAGTTAACCACAAATTCGGAACATGCCTTGGAGTTCTTCAATATTGCAAAGCTGGATAACCCCTAACCCCTACACCCCTCCCAACCCCCCGCTCACACACACACACACACACACACACACACACACACACACACACAGCCACCAAAAAGGTTGATTTTCTTCCAACAGTAAATGATAGAAGTGAGCACTCTAAATGCTGCAAAGGGCAGATGAACACAGCTGAGAGTTCCATGGGGAATGGACAGTCACCAGGGGGCCAGGTTTAAAAAAGAGAGAGAGAGAGAGAGAGAAAGAGAGAGAGGGGGAGTGAGGGAGAGAGAGAAAGAGAGAGAGGGAGGGAGAGAGGGAGCATTTGGCAGGGACAGAGTGTGCCACAGGCAGACAGGGAAACAGTACCAGCACTGCCGTTCAGGAGCGCTAGGCAGGGCTGGTAAAAGCAAGCGCTTTTAGGAGAGTGGGCCCAGATTCCGGAGCTTTCTCACGCCTCTCACTCCCTCTCTGCACTGAGAGAGAGCTGCGCCAGGCAATCCAACGCAGCTCCAGAATGCACAGAGCAAACCGACCAGCCACCATTTAAGAGCTCTGCTTCCCTTCTGCTTTACGAGCGTTTGAAACCAGCCCTCATCAGTGGCCCTGTGAGATATTATGGGTTAATCACATTTTTTTGGTGTGTGTGTAGAAAATCACTCTAGCAATATATTACAGTTGCTAAAAATTTCAATCAATATATTGTACAGCATGTAATGGGATGTTTTTCATGTTAATTAATTCTTTACTCAATGATAATTCACTGATCATTCATTCTTTACTCATAATATTAAAATATTAATGAATTATTACTGACACCATATTACAATATGAAGCAAATTTAAAGTCTACCAATTTTATATTATAGCAACAACACAGTTAGCAAATAAAGACAATGTGTTGTGTATACAGTTCAAGCTACAAGCTCGTCACACGTACAAAGACCCAGTAGCGCGTGACGGTGTGTTCCCAGCCTCTCCAGAGCGTCTAGTCGCGTCTAAGAACACCGGGTCGGCGGTGACCTTCGGGGCCGACCCGGTGCCGGGCGCGTCTGGGCCGCTGCTGAGAGGGTCCGAGTGGTGAATGGTAGCTGAGGAGGCTAATTTGTAATAACTACATTCACTGTATCGCTTTCAGGACGCAGCGGGAGAAAGCCAAACATTCAGCAGTTGTCCAAACAGATTCCTCCCTTCGCGGCGTACACGAACAGCCAAGTATTCTTTCACAACGCGATGCTTTTCCTGCTATCGTCCATGATTTCTTCACAGTGCTCTCGGGCTGTTTGCTTTTTCGCTGTTTTTTTTTTTTTTTTGACGTGCCGGTTAGAAGGATGAAATGTCCCGAGAGGGGAGTGGAACGCTTCACACATTCAGCCTCACTGTCGTGTTGTTTTGTGATGTTGTCTGATCAGGGCCAACTGTTGCGTTGCTACTGCTGATGCAGGGAAAGAGAAAAAGAAGAGAGAAAAGAGAGAGAGAGTGAGTGAGTGAGAGAGAGAGAGAGAGAGAGAGAGTGAGAGAGAGAGAGAGAGAGAGTGAGAGGGAAAGGGAGGGAGGAGGGGGAGAGAGGAAGAGCGAGGGAGAGAGGGAGGGAGAGAGAGCAGTATGTGCTTTGTTTACTCAATAGGACCCTCCACTGCAGAATGGCTCATTTGGCTGTTATGGGACATTGCTTTAGCATAGTGCCTGTTTCACACAGGAGGTGTGTTGAACCAGGCCTGTAACACACTCACCACACAAGCAGGCAATAGAGGGCGCCTGTACACAGCAGGATGCCTGGACTGGAGCAGTTCACAGTGCACAGACCACACACACACACACACACACACACACACACACATATATATATATATATATATACAGTCATACACCCGCAAACACATTCACGTGTATTCGCACCCATGTGTTCACACAAACATATACACACACGCATGTGCATTAACACACACACGTTCAGATGCACTCACAATAGCACACACACGCATGGGTGTCCATGTGCTTACACATACATACACACACCTGTACACATACACACAAACACGTTCACATGCACTCACACACGCATGCACACGTGCACCCATGTGCTCACACACTCAAATACATACACACATACCCAAACATATTTACACACACACACACACACACACACACACACACAAGGGTCTTGAAAAAAAAATCTAAGTGTTAAGTCCCTGAACTCAATGAAATTCACAAATAAACCCAGTGGAGGATTCTAGACTGAAGGAAACATTTATCTACAATGTCAGCAATCGCACTCGGCCAAATCACCGGAGAGAAACAAAGTGTTCAAGGGGTATTATATATGATACAGAAAACCTGCACTCGGGGCCGGGGAGCTGACACAATCAGCTGGGTGTAAATAGACTGCGCGCCGACCTGTCACCTGGGCCGCCCCCGCTCCTCAGAGCAGGCCGAGGGTCCGCTGGGCAGGCTCCGCCCTCCGCTCCGCCCTCCTCTCCTGACGGCCGTTTACGCTCTGATGCGCATTAAAGCATCGGGGGGGAACCGGGACCCCCCGCTTAGCCGCTCACCTCGCGTGTCGCAACACACGGTCCGGTCGCGGCCTCCTCTGATTGGCTGAGATGCCGCTGCTTAAGGTTTTTTTTTTTTTGTAGTTGTTGGGGCTTTTTTTTGCTCCCTCCAACAAGTACGGAGAACTTTTTTTGTTTTGTTTTGTTTTGTCCTGCTTTGGTTTCTGGAGGAGAGGAGCAGAGAGGGGAGCTGGAGAGCCTGGCTCCTTTCAGCACGTCACCGTGGCAACACAAACAGACCTTTCCTCCCGGTGAGAGCACAGGAAGTTGGGAGAGAATGGATCTGGGAAAGACCCCTCAGTACAGACAGGCCAGCCAGGCACTGATCTCCTAGAATACATTATCTAACAATCTCCTAGAATACATTATGAGACATTGACAAATTCATTAAAACAGAATATTCCTTTTTGCATTTAATATAAATATGTATATATGTAACAGAATAGTTAAAAAATAGAAGGAGATCGAAGAGGGGCTTATGCTGCTTTTTCCAGTACTATTACATCTGGTTATATTTTATTTTTTACAAGATTGTTTGTTGAATAAAAGTGCTAATTTATAATCGATACTGCAGTGCTTAGAGTGTTACCCAAATGAACTACTGTAATTTGTCACCTACAAGAAGTCGTAAAAAGAGGTAGGTGTGTGTGTGTGTGTGTGTGTGTGTGTGTGTTAGAGCCCCTTGGAATCTACACATCAAAACAGTGCTCTCCTAACCCAGCAGGATGCTTTGACAGTGCATAGTGTTTTATGACCCTTGAATGGGGTGTGTGTTTACACACACACACCCTCACACAAAGACACACACACAGCGAATTTACCACACACACACCCTCACACAAAGACACACACAGGCACACCGTGCCATGCGCCACACACTCACCGAGGCAAAAACACAGACATAAAAACCCAAAACAAACACAGTTCACGCACACATATGGTGCGCTGCGCTGTAGATGCACACATTTAACAAATGAAAGGAATGCATGCAAAGTAAAGAAGAACGAGAAGATGTGTCCAAGGCAGGGATCCTCAGATCAATACGAAAATATTATAAACGGCACAGAATGAAAGAAAATCGACAAGAAAGAAAAGCACGTTTACTGTCAGTGCAGGCTTCCCTGTCACGGTTCCTGGAATGGAGTTGGACTGGAGGGACTCAATAGGCAGGTCATCCAGGATAACCCCCATATCCTGAATGTGCACATAATGCGCCCTCTGTTACTGAACTGGGAAACGAGGGCCAAGACCGTCTTTACTGTCAGGGACAAACGATGTCCGCCAGGGCCCAAGCTTTCATGTTATCGGCAAACTGCCATACTTAACTCAAACGCCTCGTGACTTTAGGACTTGAGCTCTTTTTCTAGATTAAAACAACCTTGAAACTTTTTTTTTCTTGATTTTATTTGTTTTCTCAGTTTTCACTGTTCTGTGAATATTAACTGAAGCAGTTTAAAAGACAAACATTATTACCAGTAACACATCTAAGGGTGGGAGATTCCCTGTGCTCGCTAGCATGCTAACGCTAGTATGCTAATGCTAGCATGCTAACGCTAGCATGCTAACTGCATACTAATGCTAGCAATGCTAACAGCTATCATTGAGCGGGTAATGCTGGTGAAGGGGGCTTAAGGTGGCCAGGCTAGAGCAGCTCATTAGTTCTGGCCTGAAGAGGAACGGCCCAGCCTGACGGGGTTTACTGACCAGGTCAGCAGAGCCTCTTTTGTCTTGACTATGGGCCCCTAAGTGTACAGGCGATGGCAGATTCATGGGCTCCCAGAGAGCCCGGGACGAGACAGCTTCTAAATAACTAGATGATATGCCACAGGGAGAGAGAGAGAGAGAGAGAGAGAGAGAGAGAGAGAGAGAGAGAGAGAGAGAGAGAGAGAGAGAGAGAGAGAGACAGAGAGAGACTCTGTCCATGAATATCTCTTTTATTATTGCTATTGACCCATGTGCCGTAAAACACAGAGGAGCCTGGGGAGCAGCAGCATTCTTTAACTCTCTGGACGCTCTGGCAAAGCAAGAATATACTGCTCTCTCCTACTCTTTCATGCTGACACTCTATGCTCAATTGACACTCTTCTCTCTCTCTCTGTCTCTCTGTCTCTCTCTCTCCCTTCTTCTTTGTATTTCTGTATTTGACTTTCTTCCGCTGTTCACTCTAATGCCTCTTCTATTTTTCTTTACACCTCTGCTTCTCTCTGGCTCTCTCTACACACACCATTTCCCAGAGCCTTTCTTTCCTTTCTCACGCCGACACTGCCTGCTTTTATGTGCACTTCAGGCCCTATTCTCTGCAGCCTTCTGAACTGTCTGTCGCCCTCCCCTTGAGCTCTCTATTTAACAGTGTGTGTGTGTGTGTGTGTGTGTGTGTGTGTGTGTGTAAGTAATAGAGGTCTGATAAATGCTTTATTATCACGACCTCTGTGTGTGTGGATGTCACATTAGAGCTATCATTCATTTTCTGTCTCTATTCGGTCAATATTGCTTTAGGGGCTGATCCATTTTGTTAAGCTGCAGCAAAGCTCAAAAGGGGGTGTGGCCACGGCACTGCCAGGGCGGTGCAAAACGGCCGTGCTCGTCCTTCAACGCGCCACACGACCAGCCAACGTACGATACATGCACATACACAAGCAGGTCTGAGAGGTGAGTGTGTGTGTGTGTGTGTTTGTGCGTGTGTGTGTGTGTGTGTGTGTGTGTGTGTGTGCGTGCGTGTGTGTGTGCGTGTGTGTGTGTGTGCATGGCGGTGGATGACAGGCTGTTGCGGGACACCCCCGTTGGCCAAGAGAGCTACTCTTTGATGAATGGCCAGTTTAAAGGGCTGTCAAGGCCTGCCCGTCTGTAGGGAAACGGCGGCAGGCTGGACAGCCCAGCTGATTGCCCAGCCTGTGGCCTCGCTGATGATCAATCAAACTGATTGGCTATGGCAAATATGGTTACCGATAGAAGAGCAAAAAATAGATTATAGCACAGCACGGGGGTCTGGCGAAGGGGCGTAGAAGGTCAAACAAATGAAACAGGAAAGAAAGAAAGGTCAGTGTGTGCTGACACAGGCCAAGAATGGCTGAATTCTGCCTTACTCTCATTCACACACACACACACACACACACACACACACACACACACGCACGCACACACACACAGACACGCACGCCCGCACTCACACTATGCAGACAGAAAGGAAAACACACTCTAGCCAAACCCACAACCTGAGGCTTGAGCAACTGCACCATTAAAGCTTTTCACTGTGCAACACATTTGAACAGGAGGGCAGGGCCTCTAAACGCCTGCATGCCTGCAGTACTAATGGAAACGAAATGATTGCACAGTACTTTCAGCTTACGTGTGTGTGTGTGTGTGTGTGTATGTGTGTGCTTGTGCCTGTTTGCACCTGCTTTTTGATCAGTGCTCTTGACACCAAGGTCATCTTTAATACGCTTTGATCTAGTGTCCAGCAGGAGCGTTGCTCTACCAAGCACATCTTGTTTTGTAACAACCGACATGGTTGTGCTCTACCAAATTGTCCTTTAATGGGTCTATTCTCTTCATCTTATTATCTCTCTCTCTCTCTCTCGCCTTAAGGCAAGCGTGGAAGCCTGAGGGAGAGAGAGAGAAAGAGAGAGAAGGGGAGAGAGCAGAAGCAGTCATTTTTTAAGGCTAACGATATCCCAGGCACAGAATCCAGAGACCCTACACATTACTGCGGTCTTTGACAAAGTCATTTTTCTATTCCAACAAAACACTTAGCCTTATAGAAACTAGATTAAACCTAAGTAATCATATACCCAATATTATACAACACTGCATTTAACTCACTCATAGAAAAATGAATTTAAGATTTGAAGGGGGGGGAGGGGGGGGAGAGAGGAAGAAATGAAAAATATTAAAGTGGCTTGTGAACTAGGTCTGGGGAAACAAGCAGTTTACCATCTCTTTCTCTCTCTCTCTCTCTCTTTCTCTCTCTCGTTTTCTTTCTCTCTCACCCTCTCTCTTTCTCTCGCTCCCTCTCCCTTTCTGAAGTTGAGGGCAGAGATGTATAATTTCTCCAAACACAAGAGATGGAATCAAAGTCACGCAGGCTCCTTTCTCCCCCTGTCTCCGCTGTCAATCAGGGTGCGGGGAGCGGCGGGCGGCGGGCGTAAGTGGCGAGCGGGCGAGGCCCATGCCGTGAATCCCCCGGAGTTTTATATATTCCGGGGAAAGATGCAGCCACCCCGGATCCCTCATTAACAACGATCCACCCCGACACCCGTGGGCAGGTGCAACTGTAATAAACTATTGTTTGACAAACAAAAAAAAAAAGGGGGGGGAGAGAGAGAGAGAGAGAGAGAGAGAGAAAGAGAGAGGGGAGAGAAAAGGGCGGCTGATTAAATGTACTAAATGCAGAGGAGTACTTTGCCCCTTTCCGCCGCTGTAATTTCCCGAGCCTCCGTGCGCATGCTGGGACCCTTTCAACTTGGCCGCGGCCTCCGACGAGAGCTAAGAGCCTGTTGCCAGCGGTAATCAAAACTCAGACCTGCTGAAAAAAAAAAAAGTAAAAAAAATAAAAAAAAAGAAAGAAAGCTTCTGGGGTCTTCGGCTCAAGCGGAGCACCTTCCATTAGAAATGTGTTACTTTATGAAACCCAGTGGCTAGCAAGGGGCGGGAAAGCAGGGAAAAAAGCACCTTCTTCAGGCAATTGAATGGCATCTCTTTAGTGATTAGAACTACAATAATGGGCACCCCTGCTATTAGGGCCTAAGTCCATTTTATTGCTAATTCATTTATGTGCTGGTTCAGAAATACTTGACGCTAATCTCCTGCTAGGAAGTAATGTTTGTCAAAGCGTATTGCCATTATGGGCAAGATCTTAAATCAAATCCACAATAATGACAAAAATGGGACCCATGGTAAAATCACTGTTTGAGCCAGATAACTCCAAGGAGGCATTATTGTGATAGAGGATGAAAATTTACCAACTAATCACATTTCAAGCCACAGGGCTTTTTAATTAAGGCACTTTCTCCAATATGCTGGTCTGCTGCAAAAAAAAACGTGCAAACACTTCTTTAAAGTGCAAGAAACAAGGTCAACGCCAAAAGAAACGCCGTTATAACGAATCTACATCACTTTATGATTTACGCATAAAAAAAAAAACAAAACACCACCTGCATATTCATGCAACCCTAAAACACGTTATGTAATTAGGAACTGAATCAGGACAATAAGATTTTCTATAACGCAAGTCATATCAAAAAATAATGCAACGTTTTCATTCGTCAGATGTCTGTAGCAGGGCCATCCTTGTAGGCCAAATTACCGAACCGTTTCAATCAAAATAAATGGTGGTCCTTTGAGCCAGTGCAGTGGTCTATATTGTGAATTATAGCTTGCTGCCCTATGTGATTTCCTGCCTAATGTCCTGAATCACATCTTGATAGCACATTTTATATGATAATATGCCCTATTTATGCACGTACAGCGCACTGCTGCTGGAACCTCCGGAAGAGCTTCTTTTATTACGGTGGAGTCGGTTTATCTGAGCAGCGTGAGGACAGAAGATTCCGCCAAACGCTTCAGCGGAGGTAAACGATGCTACTGTTGGCTCCGCAGATCCACGCTGTCAGGTTCTGGGCTCCGAACGCCTCCCTCTCGCGCGCCCACAGACGTGGATGCGCAAAGAAAAACCTGAACGTCTTTGCCCGGTGAAGGACTGTTACGGGAAGCCTCACAAGAGACGATTAGTGTCGCGTCGGGACCAGGAGCGCCGACTCTTCACCGCTTCGCCCTCTGCACCCCCGCTCAGCCTAATCATTGTTTCTCAATCAGATAATTCCTGTGTCGAACACTCTTCTCCACGAGCAGCCGTTAATTAACACGCCACCCTCTGCCTTACACCTCTTTAATGGCTTAATTAGGGGTGACAGGCTAACGACCCTGTTTACTCAATTGCCTTTCCTCTTTAATTATCCTAATGACTTGTGGATATTCAGATCGTCCTCCTGCCCCTTTCTCATATGTATTAGCATACTAAATGAAGCTTTCAGTTGCGCGACGTGGCTACGCGTGTGTTTGCGCGGTGGCTGGTGATTGAAGCTGGAGGCAGAAGGTTGAGTCGTTGCGCGCTGAATCTGTAACATATCTTCACCATTAGGTCCTAATTAAGGAACGAAGAGCAACAGCTCATTAGCATAAGTAAATGGTTCTGTCCTCGGGGTATAGCAACATACGCTTTGATGGGATTAATTAGATAAACACGAGCTCTTCACCAACGCAGTGGGCGGTCAATACACAAATGAGTCTAAAGAGGCGACGTAATAGTCTGAGTTCTTGAAAACCTTTGACTGTGTGCAAAATGGTCACTGATTCAGGAGGCATTAGTGCCTCTGTTTGTTAGCAAGGCTTGGCAATACAGGGTAATGTACAGTAGGGTTTTTTTGCATATGTTACTGAACTGTTCTCTCTCTCTCTCTCTCTCTCTCTCTCTCTCTCTCTCTCCCTCTTACTCTCTCCCCATTTGCAGGATTCTTTCGAGATTGTCCCGAGTAGCACACCATTCCTGGCGTGCATAATTAATGATAAACCCTCGAAATCGGCTGAGCTTGACTGATGGAAGGAAAATGGATGTTCCAAGCACCTCTTGTTTCAGGGCTTGGGATTAGGAGGAGTTATTTAACAGTTCATTTGAGCGGACGAGGTCGATGCGTGCGTGCGTGCGTGTGTGCAGGCTCAGTGGTGCCAGGCCCAAGCAGAAACCTCACAGTGGGGTAATGCTCCATAATGGAGATTAAAACGCTGGAGCTGGAGCCCTGGTGGAGGGGGGTGAATCCACGTTTTATTAACTTGTCTTAAGCAGGGCTGCGGTTCGCAGAAGCTTTAGCTTTAGCCCTCCCTGACGGCTTATCGACTAATTCCCTCCACACCTCTTGTTGTTTTTATACATTTCCATGTTTTTGAGCTCATGTGGAACACAGGCGCTCTTACGCAGGGCTTTTGTTTACTGCCTGTGGATTATTATTATTATTATTATTATTATTTTCATTCTTTTAGGAAAAGAACAGAGTTTAAAACAACGAGCAGGAAAACTCTGATTCATGAAAGTGGGAAGAAATGGTACACTTACAAAAGTGATAAACTAGTGCCTTTTTAATGACTTACAACCATAAATAAATCATGTTTCCTTTGGCATATTTTCTCTAGTGTAACTAATCGTGTTATAAAGGCTTTATTAGCATTTGCTCAGTAGAAAGGCTAAAGTTTGAGTGCAATGCTTAATTTGTGTATGTAAATAGATGTGTGTGTGTGCGTGTGTGTATGTTGGTGTGCCTTAATGTGTGGGTGTGCATGTGTGTGTGTATGCATGTGTGTGCACATGTTCGGATATGTGTGTGTGTGTGTGTGTGTGTGTGTGTGTGTGTGTGTGTAGCCTGGCTGGCCCATTTATAGCAGAGAAGCTGCTAAGTATCAAGGAGTAAGTCTGTGAGTGACCCCTGAATTATTCCAACTACCAGAGAATGTATCCCATGTGTGCTGCAGATGGAGACATGTTACAACACACACACACACAGACACACACACACACACACACACACACACATCTGGACCCCACACCGGTATCAGATTCAAAAGGGATTTTATCTGTTCACACTCAGGGTATGTGTGCGGTCTTTAAAAATACACACAATTCAAAATACTACACACACACACACACAAGTGGAAGAAAACTTCATGTATAATGTCATGTATAGCACTAGATTTGCTCCCGCAGTAAACGACCAAAAGCATTTTAAGGACTGCTGACACAAATATAATTTATGGATAAGCTAGCAGTGTGTAAAATTACTCCAAAAATAAAATCACTCCTGCAAGTTACAGATCCATTCCAAACCGGTCCATCGTTACTCTAATAGCCCAACGAATTCAGTCCTAAAGAGCAGAAATTTTCAACAGAACAGAATCTGTTCCAACACCCTGTTAAGTTCTATTGAGTTCCATTGTACTCATCCCTACCACTGAGTACCCAGCTCAGATGGTTTCTGGGCAGATATAGAGATATAAGAGGTTCAGACATTCTTCTGTAAACAAGCTTTTCTCGTGGGGCTCGATGGGCGATAACGCCGGCCTCCGGGGTACAAGCCAGGGTCAGCCATCTTGGGAGTGCACGCTTCAGCACGCGTCACGTGATCCGCCGAACAAACGCAGGATTTGCCTCGTTTCTGCGGGCGGCAGCTCGGGGTGACAGGCATCACAATGGGATGAGGGATGACTGGTGGGGGGGGAGGGGTCTGAGAACGCAGGTGGGTGGGGTCAGCGCCCGGCCCGTGGGTAAGAGGGGGAGGTTCACGGACAAACGCACGGAGACAGTGGGACGAGAAAGGAGGAATCAGCCAATCCTGGGATGCCATGTGCAAATGAGGTGAACGTGGAAACAAAATCAAAGGCTGCTGGTGAACAGAACCAGCTTGTACCCTCAAAAATAACAACTGAGGCACAAGGACAAATTGTCCCAACTTAGTCAGGCTAAATATCAGGGCTTGGAGTGGGTGTGGGTGGAGATGTTAGACAGGTGGAGGAGTAGGAGGAATGGAGCTGACATGCCCCTGGACCTCCGGGCGAGACAGGCCACTGTCCAGCCTGCGGCGGCAGGCGGGCAGGGCCTCTCACAGGGGCTTAGAGGGGCACTCCGAGTTCCCAACTCGACAGGCCACCCGCCTCCTCACTCCTCGGGCCCCTCGACGCCATTCTTTGTCTAATCATTCGCTGAGCTATTAATGCGTGAAGGGCCGTGTAGGGTCGGTCTCTCTTTTCGGCGTTTCATACCTGCGCTCCGGTGAGAGACAGGGAGAGACAGGGAGCACAGCGGGACTACTGTCAACTATAAATGCTCTTCTGTGTCTGCAAGTCCACTTGCTCCTTGGGCTAATGTGATAGCTTAAAGCTGCAAGGCTTGACATCACCACCACACACACACGTGAAGGCCTGCTTCACCACCACACACACGTGAAGGCCTGCTTCACTACCACACACACGTGAAGGCCTGCTTCACCACCACACACATGTGTAAGCCTGCTTCACCACCACACACATGTGAAGGCCTGCTTCACCACCACACACACGTGAAGGCCTGCTTCACCACCACACACATGTGAAGGCCTGCTTCACCACCACACACATGTGAAGGCCTGCTTCACCACCACACACACGTGTATGCCTGCTTCACAAAGCAGCTGAAAAATATCTGAAACTCGAGCGAGGAGAATGATCAGCAGCTCTGACAGCCATGCTGCCCCTTGTGCTGTGCGCATACACACACACACATACACACACACACACATACACACACACACACATACACACACACACACACACACATACACACACACACACACACACACACACATACACACACACACACACACACATACACACACACACACACACACACACACA
>JAOYMR010000015.1:2834934-2847098 GCA_025802075.1 Tenebrosternarchus preto
CCCCCCCCCCCCCCCCCCCCCCCCCCCCCGGCCCCCCCCCCCCCCCCCCCCCCCCCCCCCCCCCCCCCCCCCCCCCCTCGTCCGGAATATGTATCTAGAGAGGCTCGGGTGAGAATGTGGCCAGTGTCTTCCAGGGCTGCTTCTGCGATGAGAGACTGGCCTGTTCTTGACTGGGGAGATAATGGGAGCGCTCTGTGAGCGGCCCATTCATTCAGCACAGCCACGGAGAGGAAGAGGAACGCGCTCTGGGATTATGGGGCAACGCTGGAGGGGTGCGCCCATCTCCGCCGCCCGAAAAAAAACACCCCCCCACCCCTTCCTGCCTGATGTTGTGAATTGAGGTGGACGTGTGAGGGCGGAGCCTGGGCTCTCTGGTCTGGGAAGCCTTTAAACTCGAACCTCCGTAGGGGGGTTTCAAGCACACGCACCATCTCTGCCAAATCATGCTGCAGCTGAGCCTGAAGCTTCCTGATCAAATGAAAGGCCCAGAATGAGTTTATACTTCTCTGTTCTGAACATGTGTTTTGAAAAGAATATATATTTTGTTTAGAATATAGACTTTCAATCACAGATATACATAGCATAAGAGAAACAACGGTGTGCATTAAATTTAATGAAAATTGGCAGAATGGTTAAAACAAATAAAATTGAACCAAAATAGAACGGAGGTCCCAGAAGTGCAAACCATTTGGGGAATAAAAGAAAACCTGAAAATGGACGTGGGGGTTTAAATTATGCAGAAACAAAAAAAAAATATATCAAGGGCTACTTGTCTTTTCTCTGTCTACCTCCACCACCCCCTTTATCAGTCTTTAACTGGCAGCTATGCACACTGCCCAAAAGCTGTGGTTCCCTAAATTAGGCTGTCAATGTATCCAAGCCAACCAAGTGGAAGCAATTACATCACAAATACTCAAACAAGTCTACTTAAACTACTTACATACATAATTCAATCCTGTAGCCGTGTCAGAGGCTACACGTCCAGAACAGCGTTATGGTGCTGGTGTATTCGAATGACACATTTCAAACAAGCATGAAGCGGAATGCAAACTGAGGAAATGCATCTCTTCTTTTTTTTTTTTCCACAGCCTTTTATTTTGCACACCGCACCATGTTTAAGCTACACCCACCTCCACCCCCCCAGCGCACACTGGCAGCCTGACACACGTGCGCTTCACACACGCATGCCAGATACGCAAGCACACACTTCACGCATGTTTATAAATGTGTGTAGCATAATTACACTGCAGTTTGCTGCTAGGACTGCCAGATCCTAACTCAGTCTGTACCACAGAGAGAGAGAGAGAGAGAGAGAGAGAGAGAGAGAGAGAGAGAGAGAGAGAGAGAGAGATGTGGGAAAGATATGGAATAGTAGAAGATATTACATACGTAAAAAAAAACATGCTAGAAATTGTGCAATAAAATGAAGAAAAGAGGAAAATGAAAGGAGAGAAAAAGAGAAAAAGAGAAATGGATAGAGTAAGAGAGAGAGGGAGGGCGAGAAGAGCCAGACTGTCTACTCAGACAGCTGTAACAGTTTACAAACTGTGTTTAGACGGCAAACATCCTCAGACACTTTCAGGTAGGTCCGTTCTCCATTCTCTCAAGCACAAACGTGTGTATCGAACTATGCAAGAAGAAGCAGAAGAAGTTCCATCAGACATGTGAAAACGTGAGACACTTAACGGATGCCTTAATGTCTCTCAGATTAAAATTAAGTGGCATCTTGGATGATCTCTGCCTCCTCCAAAGGCTTTAATTAGGGATCAATTACATTTGCTTATTTAGAAGAACAGGACCCAGGTAAAGGAAATACACCCACATAAAAAAAACTTGATGAAGAGCTGAGAAATGAAACGAGAAATTATTTTGACATAACAGTATTATTACACAGTGTATATTATACACAATGTGTGTGTGTGTGTGTGTGTGTGTGTGTGTGTGTGTGTGTGTGTGTGTGTGTGTGTGTGATTAACTGTATTTGCACAAGCACCCAGCTGTATAAATGACCTACAGTCAGCAAGGGGGCATTGCATATTAAGCAAATAAATAATGTATTAATTAGACGATTGCAAAGAATGATTTGCTGTTATGAAGTGTCGGTATGATTTATGACATGCCAGAGTCATTTCAAAATGACTTTGATGACATTTTTCTTTCTTTTTTTGACAGGATGTTTTGAGACAAAAACATACAAAAGGACCTCTCAGAATCTTCTTGCAACATTTGCTTACACAAGATTGTCTGGGCTTCTTATGTAAATGAAAATCTGTAACTCCATGGTGATTAGCGTGTCACCATGGCGGTGCCAGAAAGAGGCTGGACACAGAAGAGCCATGGTGGAGACCTAAGAAGAGCAGTACGTGGAGGAGGAAAGTGTAGTCATCTGTACCATGCTTCAGCCTAACTATCTGAGGCTAATTAGCCCAAAAGTGTGTGTGTGTGTGTGTGTGTGTGAAAGAGAGGGAGGGAAGGGGGGGGGGGGTGACCGCAAGAATGTGTATGTCTTCATCCTGTTAAAAAAAAAACACGGTCATTACCATTCTAAGCACACCTTTGTTAGCATGTGCCATAAGGAGTTTCTCATCCCTGTTTTCCTTCTATTCATACTGACACACAGTGATGACCAACAGACAAAAGAAAACAACCTCACCCCTTTAGCCACGCACTACACATACAAACCAGCCAGGCTTTTCCACCTCACTCACCCAGCTGCCTTAACAGACATGCGGCAAAGAAAACACCCCTTCATTTACAGAATGGGCTTTCCCGAACAACACCCCCCCCCCCTCCACACCCCACACATACTCCAGCCTAACACATGTGGCGCGGACTACGTCGATGGAAAGGCAGCCTCAATCAAAGCAGCGGCAATACGCTCTTGTCATTGCTTAATTGGGCGCTATTCTAATTGCAGTTAGAACAGGCCTGCGAAACGCGAGCGCGAGTGTGTTCGCCTCGCAGCTGGACGCAGGGGGGGTAAGCACTCGTCCAAGCACTTTTAAAGGTTTTGCAGTGGGAAAGTTTCGGCACGAGTTGCCAAAAAAAATTCTCCTCAAGTCTGGATAATATGAGGCAATATAGCAGCGCAGCCAATAGATGGTTATGGATGTCAAAAGCCGCAAGTTTCCAAAAAAGAAACACCAGAAAACAAACCTCGAGGCCTTTTGAACTGACTGAGTGACATCCCTTTGGCTCGGCCGACCACACTAAGAAAGCCACAAATTGAAAGTTTTGCTTTGCAGTTATTGAGGACATTTTCTTGCTCTGGCGAAGCACGGAGCGTTTAGATATGAGCACGGTAGAGCGTCGTCTGTCTCCGACCGTAGCGATCAGTGAACAGTCAGCTGTCACTCACACTGCAGCACGTGAACCTGAACACCTGAACCAATAAGAGAATCGGAGCACATCTTCTGACTCCAAACATAAGAGATCGCAGAATTTTGATAAAATTAAATTAATTACTCCGAAAACCGCACAAACAGCCCGCTAACGCCAATCCAATCTACTAAATGAACAGCGTAAAAAATATATACAGCTCACTTCAGGCGGCGTCTCTTTAGCTGATGTAATTTAATCGACCGCAAATTCCTATGCTGTGTTGTTAGAATTTTGGACATGGCTGTGTCTGAATCATGTTTTCACAGAGCCTGGTGTGGGACTGTCACAGCTGGGGCTTCGTGTCCATCGTAATATGTCTTCAAAACGGGGCAACTGCAAAGTTATTCTGGAACATTACGAAAAGAACCACACTGGGCGGCAGGCGACCCGCGCGGACCAACGCTATCGCTGATTAAAACATACTTCAACAAGAGCGTGACACATAAAAACTCAAAGAGGGGTGAAGAAAAAGGGTTGCACGGTAAATACCAGGAAGCTAGCGACAATCTGATAGGCCATATTCGTGATGACTTTAATAAGTTGAGGACTTGTGGCCTTTTTTGAGGCCAAGGCAAACATAAAGGGAACTGATAGCGAATGCTCCAACGTCGGTAATTAAATATAATCACTCCCAGCGTAACCTTGTTTGATTCTCTATTATATTCTTATCAGCATCTCCTGTCCTGTCAGGGAGTGTGAGAAAGACGTGGCGCGCGGCGAAACGGATGGCTAAAGGAATGTCGAACTCCTATTGTGTTGCGCACAAAGGAGAGAGGAGAGACAGCAGCGGAGGGCGGGTTTGTTTAGCGCTTATCGCCGCGGCTAAAGCTAACAGCGAACCCTCGCCAGGATGAGGTGGGTGTGAGACAGATAGAGGGCGAAACCCAAACGACACATTTAATGGGCAAACAGGCCGAGCTTTTGTGTGGAAGGTCACGGCACCTTTCCACCAATAATTCACATTTCTGCAACGAGCATGAAGTTGCCTTACATTAATTAGTTACTCTATAATGATAGGTAATATATAATATAATATAATAGCGGCATGGGTATGTATTGCTAGCCAAATACAACTATTTCGTCAAGTGCTTCCACATAACAATTTTAACTTTAAACACAAACAAAAGCAGCGGAGAGTCTCAGTCATCGGTCCTCTGTTTGGCTTGGCATACCTAAGCCGCCACATGTAATTGTAATGCAGTTCGTTTTGATTGATTATATTGAAGATGTGAAACTGACACTTTTTTAAATAACCCACATCCCAGGCTTGACTAACCCTTAAATCAACCCAGTCGAATCGTTTAAAATACCTTCTGAACTCCGAAAGATGAATGATTGCTCCTTCGACTTGTGACACTTCTCCATCCAGCACGCCACGGGGCGTGTCGCTTACTCAGCGCGCGCACCTGCGCCGTGTACTTCGCTTTATGAAGCTGAGAAATCGACACTGTGCGGAGAACGCTGCTGTCTCAAATTTATTAAAAGGGTCACATTCTGATTCAGGGCGTTATCATCCATCATCTGTGGTCTGTCACGGCCTTTTAACCGCACTCCTGACTTCATATTGGCAGAGCAATACGGATAAATCAAGACGCGGGCAAAGTTTTATTGATAAGCCATCCAGGAAGATGATCAGTAATCATCATATGGGAATATAGGAGAGACAATAGATCTTGCCAGCACTGGCTGTTTTGACGGCTCACTATTATGCAGGCTACAAGCTTTTAAACTAATGCATAAGGTTACTGGAAGGTATATGTTTAAATGAGGCCTGTGAAGTGGCTGCTGCATCCTCGCATATATGGTGGCCTGCAAGAAACAAATGCAGTGAATGGGGAGCATTATCAGTGCTGTCAGTCACCATTTATCACATCTTAAAACTTTCCAGCAAAAAGCACCACATTCAAATGGAAGGATAAGTTAGTCTATGTACTGTGGACTTAAGATGTGTCCCATTGTCTGAATTCTTTTATTAATACACTCTCCTACCCTATGATTGACTGTCTGGAAACCAATACTGTTTTATCAATAGTCACTTTTCCGCAAACGCTCTTGCCTTGCGCCCCTCCATGTTGTAAGCAAGAGGGTGGAAGTGCTTGGACATCTACAGAAGATCAATAGAGGCTTTTAACTTAAACCAAAGACTTCTCTGGTATGCAAATGCCGTACTTGCAAGAAGAAGTATACATGTTCGATGAGAGAGATCATTATTTGGGGTCTAGAAACAGGGCTGAAAGACACTGTTATGAGACTTTAGAAGAAAACAGTATATCATTTATATGAACCTTTATAGTAATATTTAGCAGTTCTTTATATGAAGTCTTTATAGTTTATGTCATCGTGTGTTACATCATTTATGTTTATGACAAACTACTTGTACATGGCCAATAAACTGATTCTGATGTATGATTTATTCAAAAAAGCCTCTTTTTTCCAGTTTGAGTGATCTTTTTATGGTCTGTGCTCTGTGTTTGTGTAAGCATAACCACCTGAAGTGTGGTAGCGTGCTTCACAGGCTTATGAGCAGCCTTGTTTTGGTCTCCTTGCTCAAGAAAGTCTGATGCACTGGTGTGCAAAGGGGAAAGGGTTAGGAGGAGCCGCTCCGGCTTCCGGACTGCGGCTTCGCAAATATCGGCGTGCGGGGTCTGCCGGGGCCCAGCCAAACATTAAAGTGAAAAGTCACTTGTGAGTCAGTCTAAGTGAGTATATATATGTGGGATGAGGTTCACAAACACTCGGGTGGGGTTGAGGCGGAGGTCAGTGCCTTCTCACCATCCTCGTCTCAAAGGGTTTGCCGCTGAGAAGAATTCTTTCCCAAACAAATTAATTGCTGAGCTGCATGCTTGCTGTCTGCCGGTGAGGTAGAGGGAACTAAAGGGAGTCATTTTGGATGCTGCTTCGAATAGGAAGTAATGGCGATCGAGTTACACTATGGATATCAAGTGCCATGTTTTTCTCGTTAAAAAAAAAATAAAAAACCGAATGTTTTATAAAGGTATTTTTGCTTGGTGTGAGCATACGGTGGCAAAAAAAGTAGAGCAAGACAAACATGTGTGTCATCCAGGCAGACTGTGTTTCAAGCAGAAACTAGGGGTGCAAGGGACCTCTAAATCTGTCTCATTGGATGGAAAAGAATAATCACAGCTATCTGTCCGCCAAGGAAAACAGAGAGACCCTCAGCAGGCCTTTGTCTCTGAGCACACACACACACACACACACACACACACACACGTTCACGTTGCTCCACACCATCCCGACGACTCACCCTCATTAAATCCATAGATTTGGACAGTCTAATTCATAGCTACCGCAGATGGTCGTAAAATCTGAAATTCTGTCGAGCAAATGGAAACCAAGATTTTCCGAAGAAACAGTGAATCTCTTTACAATTATTTAATGACATCTGACAGAAATATTGTAGTATCATGGTCCATGGTCCAAATCGCATGATGGAATGATACTGCCAAATATTTTATGCTCGAAGGGCCAGGATATCTGAACTGCTGTTTGGCACCAAGTGTATCATGACCAGATATTTCCTTGATGTTAACACTGGGAAATACGAATTAATTGCGATTGCTAATGTAAGGTTTTCAGTGGATTATTAAATAGAAGACAGTGGAGACCTTGGTTCTTTTTCATTTTTTAAATATTGTGTTTTATCCCTTATGTTGTTTCAGTTCCATATTGTTTCAAATATATTTGCTTCTACTGCATGTAACCAGTCTATCTGGATGTCTTTCAGGGACTTGGTTTAGGCCTTGAGTAGAAAATAATGTTCATACATATTGACAGGGGTCCAGGAGCACTTTGCGTAATGTGTGAGTGGGTGTTTAGAAAGATATCACTGTGTGTGTGTGTGAGCGGGTGTATAGGAGGATATCACTGTGTGTGTGAGTGGGTGTATAGGAGGATATCACTGTGTGTGTGAGCGGGTGTATAGGAGGATATCACTGTGTGTGTGAGCGGGTGTATAGGAGGATATCACTGTGTGTAAGGGCATGTGAGTGTGTTTCTGATATACATTAATAGTGCAGCAGTTTTATTCTATCATTCCCGTAGGAATGATATATCATATCCGCAGGAGGTGAGCAATGGCCTTGTGATCATCTACCAACAGACTCAAACATGCGCGCGCGCACACACACACACACACACACACTATCTCACTTACACATACAGACACACACACACACAAGCAGACACGCTCTCACTCACACACACACACAAACAGACATGTTCACACATACACACACAGACACACACAAGCAGACACGCTCTCTCACACACACACACAAACAGACATGTTCACACATACACACACACACACACACACAAGCAGACACGCTCTCACACACACACAAGCAGACATGCTCACACACACACACACACACAAGCAGACATGCTCACACACACACACACACACACACAAGCAGACACGCTCTCACACACACAAGCAGACATGCTCACACATACACACACACACACAAGCAGACATGCTCACACATACACACACACACACACACAAGCAGACACGCACACACAAGCAGACATGCTCACACACACACACACACACATGGCTCTCGTCAGCCACTCATGTCAGATGGTCTCTTTAGGAAAGATCTCACACGTTAACTATTAGCACTAAAAATGGTCAAAAAAGCAGCAAATATTATCAATGAAAAGGTCTGCAGTACCAAATGATGTATCTGCGATCAGATATCAAACTGACTCTGGTTACTTTGCCCATCAGTTTAAGCTGAATGGAAAAAACAATTACCACTGATGATAATTGAATCAGCACTCTGTTGGGTGAATGAACCAACAATAACAACTGTAATCGTTATAATGGCAGGACAAGTATTTGTATCATTTCAGTTCTGCAGACAGCACAAAACACACTTGTGTGCGTGAAATGAACTGTAGCTAGAGAACCGTTTACCCTCCTGGCTTGAGAGGCATCCAGATCAGATTAGTCCTCGCACTGACCACTAAAAAATTCAAAGAGTGAAATTGAAAGCTGTAGCCAAGAGATACCGCCTGGTGATACAGGGGAACGGGTCACAAACAGGATATTTCCTCCGCTAGTGGGGCTGATGAGGGCTAGGGTTCAAGCAGGAGTTTTATGTTTTATTTATCCGTTGCCGGTGATTTCAACGGAGAGAAATGTTTCTGTCATTAACGACTGAGAGGGATGTGGCAGAATGGTATATTTTCACAATTCAAGACATTCAAAGATGACAAAAAACATTAGTTTAACTGTAGGATTAGTTTAGTTACTCTGCAACCTCTTTCAACAGGCTTCTCCTTTACTCAAAAGCCTGTTAACCACAACTGGGTTCACTGCCATGAGACTGGCCATACAGCAAAAATAAACACATTTCTGGCAAACCCATGAGCTTTAGAGGACAGACAGCAACTCACACGAGAACTATTTTCACATACACACAGATGCTGTGAGCCATCAAAAGAGACGTGGACGTCTTTAAGAGAACATTATGTTGGTCATGTCCAGCATTTTATAGAACGAGATGACAAGGGATTCATGTGTTTTGAAAAAGGTCCTGGAAATTGACTGTGTACATGAGAGTCATATTTAATGAATGCAGGTGGTTGAAGACCTTCATGTTATTCATACAACATTTTCTTTTTTTTTGGGGGGGGGGGGGGGCTCTGAAGCACTGCATTTGCATGTTTAATAATACGGTATCACCAGCGTATCTCGGAAATCACAGCCATTGTAACATAACAGTGTTAAGTCTTCTCACACTGTTGCTGCGGTCAGTCAAGCCATTTTACCTTTGAATCCATTCCTAGCCTCGATGTACTGTGGTTTAAAAGATCACAGTGAATCAGCATTCTGATGAACTACCCAATGAAGAGGTATGCGATTCTGTATTCCGGTCATCTCTTCTCATTGATTTTCCTCAATAGAGCTGTAGAGAAATGCACTGTAGCTCTGATGGGATTGATCTATGGTCCCTAACCCTTTCCCCCCTCTGGAGGCCGTATTTCTGCCTCTCCCACGGAAGACAGGAGGCCTCTGTGTTTCTTCTCTCTGGAGATAGCCACATTTATCACCAAAGCCGCCTGTCCCCAAGTCCACGGGATCAGACCATCACCACCACAATAAACGTCAGGCAGCAATGATTGATGCAGCTAATGAAATTGATTAGACTGGCCCGGCACGTTACACTTACATGATTCTCAGCTCTCTGTTTACACCCAACCGTAGAGATTAGCTGCAAGATGAGCTGTGTGAAACAGGAAGGCACTGTGGGATAAGGTCTGCGGACACTGTTTATGGCTGACATTTACCATTATGTAATTTTTTATTATCTCATTCTTTTAGGTAGTTATAAACAAGGTATCAAAAAGTTAAGTCTGATGGCATTCCAGGACCACTTCCAAAGGTTTATAAGTAATTTTGTTTTGGGTTTTTTTTTGGTTTTTGTGTTGGGTTTATCTGGGTATAGACTCAGGATCTGCCTGGGTGATCTACCTGGATCTGCCCGGATCTGCCCGGTCCACGTACCCACTTCATTCACGTTCACTGAAGTGGCCCGGATCTTCTGGAGCGTGACCCCCAATATGAGGTCAACACAAGCCAGAC
Source organism: Tenebrosternarchus preto (assembly GCA_025802075.1). Lineage (NCBI taxonomy): Eukaryota > Metazoa > Chordata > Actinopteri > Gymnotiformes > Apteronotidae > Tenebrosternarchus > Tenebrosternarchus preto. Next base: position 2,844,929 of record JAOYMR010000015.1, read on the forward strand.
AGAATAGAGTAGGCTGTATTATTCTGACCTTTGCGGCAGGAAGATCTGTGACACAATGGGTCATGATAAGGAGAATGGAGAACTGGCTTCATTTCCACTGGCTCCACTTCAGCTTCACTTTTTGATGCGTGATCACTAGGCACAGCGAAGGCAGGAGATGCCTGATCTCAGATCAGCTTTTATCCGAAGGAAGGCCTGGGCGACAGGTGCCGTCTGCAGACGCCTCTGCCGATGAACTTCGACTCATCACTAATGAGTTTATTAGTCAGCAGATAAGACTTTACTACCCCGTCAGCAGCCTGTGTCTCGTAGCCGCAGGACGGGATGACTGATGTATTGGGTTTTTATCTGTCCCTATCATGAAGAACCCTCACATGCACATGAGAAGATCTGTTAGCTGTCTGGGTGGAAGCAAACATCATCACTGTCAATGTTACTATCTTTTCTGATGTTAATCTGGTGAGTCAGAATAGTCCCATTGGTAGTAACCACTTTTCTTGTGGATTTTTGTCAGAGCCGGTGAACATCATGGCCTCCTCTGAGTCTGATGCGCCTGGGGTGTCTCAGAGACATCTGTCTGAACTATGGGTTAGAACGGCCTCATTGTTATGTTGATGGATCTCTTTATAGGGGCGCAAATCGTCTTGACTGTACTAGAACTTTCCATTAGTCATTTAAATAGAGCAGTGGAGAAATTGTTTATAAAAGGGATTGAAAACGTGTTTCTTCTTCTTTGCTGTTACATCGATGTCTGTGTGCGACCAAAAACATCACACCCCTGGGGGGGGGGCAGGACTGAAAACGGGTCAAATGGAGAGGAAAAAGGCGAAGGTTTTGGATAACCACCACACACCACCACCACCCACCCCCCGTGTTTCTCCAGTGTCGCGGTGGCAGTAAGAGACGGGCCAGCCGACCGGCCGCAGAGAGCTGGCGGCACTGAGCGAGAACTCATCCGTACCTCAAATGAGAAAACACAAAACTGGCTTTATCCACCCCAGCGGCCATAAGTTAAGCGATGATGACATGCCCCTCTGGCTGGCATTAATCTTTACTGCATGATTTTTAAAATAACAAGAGTCCTTCCCCCAATTCGGCAAGAGATGAGTGAGAGAGAGAGAGAGAGAGAGAGAGCAAGGCAAGAGAAAACAGAAAAGGCCTGTGGTCAAAAGGAGTGTTCTCTTCTTTTCGTGTTAACACTGGACGCGCGAGAGAAGATAGCGCTAGAGCGTGTCGAAGTAGGGCTTTGGCGTGCGGTGCCCTGACCCTTGACCCCTCTAACTTGTCATGGAAGCAGCTTTGCAGCCGCACATTGCTGTTGTTAACAGTGTTATCGCCGCCCTCTGGCTGGAGATAAGTGGAGTGATGCTAAAAGGGAGACGCCATCCAGCCCCACCAAAGCTGGACACAGGAATCTGCTCCTGTTAAATGCCAGCGGGCGGAGGGCAGGATCGGAGTGGAGGGGAAAAGTGCGGCCGCTGATGCTGTTTAGGTTTGAGTCCAGACAGGAATTCTGCTTTATCAGGGCCAAGGGACCAGTCCATCCCCTCCAAACAGTCCATTACAGGGGCCGATAGGACATGAGCTCAGTGTTTCCCATGGAAGTGGCCTCACAATGATGAGTGACACTGGGACTCTTTCTCTCTCTCATATGTACACACACACACACACACAGAGTCCTTGTTTCTCCCTATCTCTCTGCCAGTGTCTGCTCACAGCCAAGAACAAGCATATATGTTTAATGAACTCAGGGCCCTTCTTCAGAGAATATTCCAAACAAGCTTTCCTTCTTCAGCCAATCATAATGCACTTTGTATTATACAGGTAGCTCCTTATTTTCACAGGGCACAGCAAACAGACACATTAAGCCGCCTATCAGCAGTGTTCACACGACGGGTCTCGAACACTGTTGACATGTAAAACAAATCCATTCATGTGGTTAGCGGGCGGCCCGACTCGTGTGTGCTGTGGCTGGCGAAATGGCTCTTGTGTGTTTTTACTCAGTGGTCCATCCAAATGCCTCACGCTGTCCCCCACATGTCCACCAGCCAAGGCCAACAAGTCTTAGCAGTCGCCACAGCTACGCCGGGGGGCCCGCGGGCGGGGGGGGGGGGGGGGGGGGGGGGGGGGGGGGGGGGGGGGGGGGGGGGGGGGGGGGGGGGGGGGGGGG
>JAOYMR010000015.1:2847198-2857607 GCA_025802075.1 Tenebrosternarchus preto
TATCCGCCCCCCCCCCCCCCCCCCCCCATCTCCTCCTCCTGTCTCCCAGGCATCTCCTCCCGCCCACCAGCCGTTTCTCCCCCACCCAACACCGAGCAACTCCGAGGCTCTGCGGCAGGTCTGGACGGACAATGCACGTGTTGTCGCTCTCCGCCGCCTCCTCGCGACACAGACAGCTGGGGACGGCGCGGGCCCGCTGCCCTGACCCTCTCCAGAGCCGGGTGGGTTTCGCCGGGCTCGGCTGGATGCCGTGAAGCACTGTCAAACGCCTCCATTCATGGTGCTGACACACTGCAGATTGAGACATCAAGGCTTGTCAGGCAGCGGGAAGTTCACAGTTCTTCTCAGGGTTAATTGGAAATCAAAATGTTTTTGAAGAAGAAAGGAGTGCAGAGCGTTGCAGTGGGAAAAAATTACATGCTGATGGTGGATCCAGTAAAAATGAAGACATAAGCATAGCACCTAGCATTTCTGTCAGGCTGTGGAGGTTTTGTAGGGTCAGAGGAGGTAAAGTATAATTGAAGGTGGATTTTTGAAAAAAAAAAAACAAACACAGGGCTCTGTGGTTTCTGTGAAGTGAATAATGCTGAACAATAGACAAGCAAACAGGGAGATTAACTGAGAGTTACAGAGTTGGAGCAGTTTTATGTACAAACTTACAGAGGATTTGATCAAACCGGTTCAGTGAGTAAAGAGTAGGAGTTTTAATGGAGGACGACAGGAACAGTGGTGAGCTGAAGAACATGTTCCTGGTTTGAGTCGTGGCCCAAACTGTTGGGGCTTGATTCTTCCAATCGTGTCTCAAACAACATCAGAGTATTCCAGCCATATCAGTTTCGCTAAAGTAATGTCTTATTACGTGGTGCTGGTCCAGTTTTGCTGAGACTGCTTGGTCTGGGTATGGGGCTGTAGAAACCTCATCAAGCTCCAGAGCCATGTGGGGACAGATGTCCAGCCATTCAACCAGACAGTCACCTGGCTACCTACTCTCAATCAGAACACACACCTTTACTCTCACAGTCACTAACCCCCCCCACCCTCATACACACATGCTCACACGGGCACCACGCTGTCCCGTGCAAAACACAGCAAAACCCAATGAATAGCTTAGTTTGAATCCCAGCTACACATCTAAACACACTGAATTGATTTTTTTTCTTTTCTATGTAATTGGCAGCGAAGCGGGTTTTTTTTTTTTTTTTTCATCCTCTCTTTTCTGTCCACTTTTTAAAATGAATAACGTGACAAGCTCCTGATCCAAGCTTCCAGGCCTGCAGTTTATTTATCTATCTCTCTCCCTCCTGCTTTCTCTTACTACACTCGGGATGAAAAGTGGCCAGAGAATGGCTACTGACAGCCATGTCTAATATCTCTTTCTGCCAGTTTTGGCTTTTTCCACCCCTCCTTCTCACTTGATGTCTTTATATTCTGTGGAGAGTGCAACAGCAGTGAAAGGAGACGGGTCTGGCAAGTGACCTCCGCGGGAGGAGGAGCGCTGAGAGACGAGGAGGCGAGGGAGAGAGGGGGCGGAGGACGGAGAGAAAGAGACGGGGTGTGAGGGAGAGACGCTTCCCCGCCGAGTGCGGGCCATCTCGGCTGGCAGACCAAAGCTGGCCTTTTTTCTGTGTGTGTTCGAGTGTGTGTGTGTGCATGTGTGTGTGTGTGTGTGTCAAAAGGCTGGAAGAGGAGCGAGAGCGCTCTCTGGCCCGGCCCGAGACAATGGTGGGTTTTGTCATCCGCGAGGGGTGTCCTGGTGAGAGAGAGAAGAGCCCATCTTGGTCAGGGGTAGAGAGTTTGGGTCTTGCACATGTTGAAATGGGAATGATTTATTAGACAGAGTGTCCTTGGTGGCACTTGGCCATCGTCCCAGACAAGGGCGAGAGACCAGGAGGGAGAGCAGTGACCCGCTGAGGATCAGAAACATCTCACTACCGTGTATGGGCATGGCCAGTTCTGCTCGCCGAACATCCTGGTACTTTGCCCCCCCACTCCCACCCCCCCTTTTTTTTAAACTAGGAAAATAACTTCAGAGTCAGCCTGCGTGGCAGCTTGGACCCTGGTGGGCTGATTTTCCCCACCGTTCTCACACGCCCCTCTCCCAGCACAGACTCCATCGCTTCACCTCCCCCCACCCCCCAAAAAAAAAAAGACATGAAAGAAGATATGAAACGAATATCAGAGACATGAATAAGAAAAGAGTGTTGGGACACACAGTCAGTACAGAAAATCAGTATTGGGACCTGTAGATCAATAGATGAAAGACCTTCCTGTTGCTACGCACAATGTCCGCTACATTTCAGGTGACGTACACAGATGCGAACGATCACGTGTAAACCAACACTGTTAAACGTACCTCTTTGGATTCAGAATCATTTGAATTTATATTTAAATGTATAAATTATACATTAGTTTTTGGATTAAACATCGCATTTCAGATACTAAGTGACATCCTAACCAAGCAAATGTGTAGATTCACTGCCTAGAGCTGCCGTGACCTTTATAAGCACATTGTGCATTTGTGTGTTCTTTAACTCTAAGAGACCTGTTACTCAGGAGGGACACGGTGCTTGTGGGAGGGGCTTGCCTGTGGATTCCATTTATTCATTGCCAATGAGCCTTAATATATGAAATATAAAAAATATCTATCAAATATGGCAAATCATTTACAGTTAAATGCATTTATTCAGTTTTGAACAAGGCAAGATTTAAGTTACTTTTTTGTCTTTTACGTATAAAAAATAATAACAGCTCAATTATGTAACAAACTAAAACCACTTTGAACTAAACTGTTTATTGTTCTTTCGTTACTACTGAACTTGGCTGTTTACTGTTACTTTATCCAGCAAATGCCACTGAAAAGCCAGAAAAATATGATTCCCACATTACCCTGTATGTTGTAGTTGTTAGTCTCACATGCCTGAGGTAACTCAGAGAGAATGAAAGCCAAAATGGCCAGCTGTTGTCTGTAGATTCTCCAGGGGAAAACGCTGGTGGTAAAACCCCCCCACCCAGAAATGTTCAAATGCCTTCCCTTTCCTACAGAGGCACATTTCCTAAGAAGATCCCTGACAGCAGCACTTGAGCTTACAGCCCCAACCCCTTACACTCCACCAGCAGAATCAGGCAGCTTAGACTCTGAGCTATTTTTTGTCCAGCATTTGAAATAGATGTCCGGAGTTTAGTTAAAGAGCGAAAGTTTGGACAGCTTTCATCTGGACGGGAGAGAAGATTGATTGGCAAAGTAATTTACCCCCCCACCCCACCCCCCCTTCCCTGCCCTCCTCCTTCCACACCCCTGTGCCCCGATGTCCAGCCAGCCAGCGCCCGGAGGAACTGTATGAGGGTGTGTGAAAGCAAGAGCAGATGAAAAGACTGATTGCCTCTCTGTGCTGAAGACAGAGGTCTATTGGCGAACAGCAGCGCACAATGTGGCATGTGACTGAGCTAGGCAAGAGTGCTGACGCGAACAGGAGAGGAGGTCATGAGTCATCCCAGCTGGGGTCACTCCATACCATAGTGATCTTTCTCCTTAACCCCCCCCCTCCCCCTCCACCCGCTCTGTTTGTCATGTCTGTCATCTTGCAGATTCACGTTTTGACAATGATGAGGAACCATCCTGAAAAGAGTGTGAACTCCGACACACCTAAACATGCCATTAGCGATCCATACAAACACTTGTTTGGTTGGGGCTTTATAGTTTTTTTTAATGTGCAGAAAACTGTCAACTAATTGGATAAGCAAATGTTCAAGAACCCTTAAACAGCTGGATATCAGCAGAGGTACTAGTGAAAACTTTCATTCTCCAGCATAAATATTCAGATGGAACTAGCTGTTTCTACAACATAGTCTAACACTTTACATTATGCAATTAGAAACATTTGCTCACTGCTGACAGTAGGGAACTTCTGGAGTGCAGAAGAGGTGTGAGAGAGGGAGAGAGAGAGAGGTTGAGAGTGAGAGAGAAAGAGAGAGAGAGAGAGAGAGAGAGAGAGAGAGAGAGAGAGAGAGAAAGGGAGAGAGAGATAGGGTGAGAGAGACAGAGAGACAGACAGACGGACATTGTGCCAGCCCACCCTCTTGCCTGAAATGATTTTCCATTTTTCTTATACAAACCACCAACACTGTCAGCTTGGCTCTGTGTAAATGACTGAATCTTTGCTCTCTGTTGTCTGTCAAAACTTTCTGCATCAGCATAAAATCCTTCAAAAATGTTTTAGTTTTCTCCCTCTAGACATGATTAAATGCCCCCCCCGGGCAGAAAAAAGTGCTGTCTTTGTACAAAGAAGTGGCAGCTCCGTCCGGGAGTTACAGCAAAGGTTAATGATGAACAAGGGACAATGAACACAGGACAAAGAGTCGCGCAGACATCCCTCTCTCTCTCTCCCTCTCTCTCTCTCTCCCTCTCTCTCACTCTCTCTCCCTCTCTCCCTCGCCATCTCCCGCACTCTCAATAGCCGTTTTTCATTTCTGGGGATTAATTATTCCAAGCGATCGTGTCCGCGGCTCTGCTTGCGTGGCCCAAGTAAACCCCCCCCGCCATAGCCGAAAAGAAAGAGGCGACAGATAGAGAGAGCTCTGGGAGAAGAGGAGGAGGAGAGAGAGAGAGAGAGAGAGAGAAAGAGATGCCTCCTCTTCGCTCGTTTTTCAGGCTCATCCCTTTCATCTCGCTTTTGCTGCCCGGTTCCTCAGCCATGTGAACCGGCGGAGGAACAATGAGGAGCATGAGTGTGTGTGGGGGCCGAGCGCCGAGAATACAGGGCCTGTTGTTGCGCCCGGCTCTCGGCCCTGACGTTGATTAATGAGAGTGCGGACATGGGCAGAATGTTGAGGAAGCCTCCGGAAGACCTCGGGGAGGGGGGGGGGGGGGGGGGTTGTCTACAGGCACTGACGAGATGGTCGTAGAGGAGAGGTACGAGCAGGGAGCCAACAAGCAGGACACAGCTGACCAGCACGCTGGCGGTCTACCACACAAGTGGGTGACACACACAAACACACAGACGCACACACAGAAGGGAGAGGAAGCTGGGAGTGTGTTGATATTCACTGCAGCGGTACATGTTCATCTGTGTGTGAGCACTTTCTGCTCCTGCACTTTCTGTGTGAGTTCACACATGTTGCTTGAGTCAGTAGATGGCGCTTTGCCATGTGAAGTTTACCAGTTTACTTCCTTACTACCTTATTAATTTACTACCTTAATTTTTTACTACTTTACTTCCTTACTATGACCTTAGTTCTCTACTAACATACTACCTCACTTCCATATTACCTTTCTAACTTACCTCCTTACTACATTACTTCTGTACTACCTTACTTTACTCCCTTACTACTTTAATACCATAGCTCTTTACTAACATACTACATTACTTCCCTATTACCTTACTGCCTCTTATTGCTACTAACTTACTACTTTATATCCGTAGTTTCCTACTACCTTTACTACATTACTTCTCTTCTACATTACTTTGCTACTTCCTTACTACCTCTCTGCTTACTTAGTAGATTTTACTACTATACTTGCAGCTCTGTATACTACAGAAAGCTACAGAAAGACTAAGCTATATACTATATGCTATAACTATACTATAGCTACTCTATACTATATACTATATATACTATAGCTACAGAAAGACAGAACGCAGCCACGTTGTTTTATGTTAGCTGTCAAGAACACAAAATGCTAAACAGGTCCATGTTGGAATCATCTCTGGCAAAGCATTAGCCACTGAGACAGCAGTTCTGTCAGTATGAAAGTATGCAATAACGTGCTAAACATGGCCAGTTGAATCAAACCGTGATCCTGCATGCTAAAAATAACTATCTAGCTTTCACGTCACTGTGAATTATCTGTAACAGCGCAGCAGAGAAAACACACTGATCCTGGTATCACCTTCAACGCTGCCAAACACAAACCTCTCCTGTGCTCCGCAGACATGGGTACAAGAGAAAAAAAACCAGAAGAGGAGAGAGAGCAAAGAGAGAGAGCAGAAAGAGAGAGCAGAGAGAGAGCACAGGGGAGACGACAGAGAGAGAGAGAGAACATGAGGGAGAGAGCACAAGGGAGAACAGAGAGACAGAGCAGAGAGAGAGCAGAGCGGGAGAGACCATAAGGGAGAGAGCATAAGGGAGAGAGCAGAGTGAGAGGGCAGCTCCAGAACCCCCTCCATGGACCCGCCTCCAGCAGCCAGGCCGGCGCTGTGTCCAGCATATAACTGGCTTGGTCCGGTCCGGTTCCACCGATGGCGTCCAGGCTGGGCTCTGACGGGCCAGTGCGGTTAGATCTGTCTGCTGCTCATGCACAAACATGACCAAAGACAGCAAAATGACTCATGTGACATGGCCCAACACGGCATGCTGGGAAACAAACCCAGAAGGCCAGAGACTGCGAAAAACATGGCAGAAGTGGAGGATAACCGAATAAAAGATAAAAAAATACAATAATATCTGCTGCTAATAGATTTTTCTATCCTGTTTTGAATGTGAGTTTAACACAGTCCAGTGCAATTCTCACTCAGGTAACTCTGTTTAAAACATATCTGAAAATTGCTTCTATAACCACTTCAGGGTTATTAAACAATCTTTATTTCCTCCAACTCCAGGGTTCAACTGACAGTAGTAAGCATTTCAAAGCTGCCCCCATTTACTGGAGTCTCTTCTCTACCAGTCTATCTGTCGAGCCTGGCCAGGCTGCTCTATTGTTTTAGCTTTCATCTGGAGGTAAGCACCTCACTAAATCCCCAGCCACTTCAAAACACGTGACAATAGCCAGATTTCCTCTCAATTTGCTCGCAGAGAAAGAGCCCAGAAGCTTCTCCGGGAGCTCTGAATAGTTTGAGCTCTGAATAGTTTGCCTAATGCAGACCTGACCCCCTATCCCTCCCTTTTACTTCTCAGGCTCTATTTAGACACCCCTGACTTTGCCTAATTCAAGAACAATCCCTGCTGATTTTCATAAGTCAGACAGCCACCGCAAATATGTCTGTTAGGAGTATGTGTGTGTGTGAGTGTGAGTGTGTGTGTGTGTGTGTGTGTGTGAGTGTGAGTGTGTGTGTGTGTTTGTGAGGGGGGGGGGGAAAGTCTTAGGTGTGAATAAGGAAAAACAGACTTAAAAATACACTTGTATGCATGCGGGTGTGTATGTGTGTATTTCTGTGTACATGTTCCTCTTTTCTAAGTATCCTGCCACAATAGCATGGTTTCAGCCAGTCTCTTTTTCCCAAGATATTTATATATGTTTTTTTTTTTTCGCCTCGCTGCAGAGTTACCTTAATCAACCTCTCCAGTGGTGAGTAACAGGGTTCCCTCCTGTGTTCTTTAACATGTGGTGCTTTAGGGGCACTTCCCAAGGCCTCTGTACTGCTGTTTAAGCAATCAAGACCTGTCCCTGGTAAGCTGGACACTCAAGGCTCATAGGGAAATAGATTAACACTAGAGAAAGGCGTGAGTAGATAATTGTGTGAGTAAAAGATTATTTGAAAACGTTTAAAACAATAAGGCACAAAAAGCTAAAGGCAAGAAAGTGAGAGAGAGAGGCTGTTATTCATGATTTGGGTTTACTAGGAAACCACAGAGACTTTAAATGTTTTGACTCTGGAAGAGAACTTGTGATAGATCTTTTAAGGCACAAGGGTCAAATGAGGAAGGGAGGAGAGGAGGAGAGAGTGAGGGAGAGGAGCAGGGTTATCCCAGGAGAGGAGGAGAGAGTGAGGGAGAGGAGCAGGGTTATCCCAGGAGAGGAGGAGAGAGCACGGAAGTGGTGCAGTCTTATCCCAGGCAGAAAGGCTGCGATCTGGAGACAGAGAAGATCAGCTTTCCAGTGGCTGTTCAGGAGGAGGGCATAGCTGCCCTGTTCAGGATCCAGTAACTGGATGGAAGAGGGAGGAGGCTTCTGCAATGGCTGAGGTAGAGAAGACCATATGAGGTGGACTGAGATCGTCTGGTTACCACAGTAACCGTAGTCTTAGGAACTGGAGGGACTTGTACTGAATTTTAGCAGAACCAGTAATCTGACTAACCTGTCGAGTTTCCACAATGGCTAGATAAGAAAGGAATTTTTTTTTTTTTAACCCAACAAGGTGATAACAAAGCACTTTAAAACTGATATTTTTTAAAGAATAAAATTGTAAAACAGAAGCTTTTTAAAAAATGATATTACAAAATTAAAAATAGTCATGTGATGAAACTGAAATGTATATGTCTCAGAGTTCGAGTAGATGAACGGTTCCCAGGTGCTGTATGGTCTCAGTGGTTAATATGTACAGCGTAGAACAATAGGAGCTTTAGTTAGAGGATCAGGGCAGTGAGATGATACGCCCTGCTACCTACATCCACCCCTCCATCCTCAGTCTGGCTGTGCGCCACAGGAGTGCCAGTCCTAAACAGGCTTCATTTCCTGATTTACTATCACACACAGTCGCTGCAGTCGTTTTTAAGCTGTTGAGTGTTTGTGAATTTACACAAACAGATCAAGTTCCTGTTTTTAATAAAATGTGGCTTAAGATGTCAGATTTTAAATAAAAAAAATATAGTTTAGAGTCAAGACACAGAATCAGTCATATACCGAAAAGTGCAAAGTTTAAGGAAATTAAATATTTAAAAAGTCAAATCATAAAAAGTATAAAATTATAAATAAATATCTAACATTTCTTTCAAAAGGACGATGTGATGTTCTAACCTTTTTACAAGATAATCGCAAAATTGTAATCTCATTAATGCAATGCATTAATGTGAATTATTTTACTTCATAGAAAAGACACAGGCATCTTCAGTGGTGACATGTCTAATCATGAGAGGTAAGACCTTCTCTGGCTTCACACACAATATGGCTCCACTTCACCGCTAATCGGCTTCAGGACTCCATCTCTCAACTGTCCAGGAAGGAAGGATAAGAAAGGGAGAAGGAGAAAAGTTGGACATTCGGTTCAAAAGAGGACAAAAAAAAAAAAAGAACAAGAAAAAAAGAAAAAGAAACTAAAGCAGCTGAGGAACACACTCTATCTTCACGATCCTCTCAGGGCCGTCAGGGGAAAGAATCCACTCTCCTCTCCCTCCCCTCTTCTTCTCTGTTTTTTAATAAAGCTGTTTGGTTGTCAGGTTCTTTCAGACACAGACCCCCAGCCATGTGAAAAGTTAATCCCCGTGTGTGTGCGCCCGGCCTCTCATCTCCCTGGGAACCCCCGCACTCGGGCTCCGCTCAAGGACGACCCTGACAAGCCAGGAGTGGGCGGCCCGAGCCTCGGCTGGCCACTTGAGTCGGGGGCCCTCATTGAGCCGCTCCGGGGCCCCGTCTCCCTCCTTTCACGCCCGCTTCGATGGGACGGCCTGTCGGACAGTGGGGTTTTGGATTTACATCTTCAAGTGCTCATCAAGATGAAGGATGACAGAGGAGGAAAATGGAGCTTTTAGTGCAACCACCCCCCCAACACCACCAACACCACCAACACCACCAACACCCCCAACACCACCATCCCACCTTCTAGTTATTCCAGCATCCATCAGCTGTTGGACACACAAGGCAGCTGGGCAGAGCCTCCAGCACTGATGGTAACTATTGCTGGTGAATTAGAACAAAGTTTCTTGTGATGCACAAAGTTTCCTCGAATACAACAACAACAACAACAACAACAACAACATCACAGCTCTACTAATTGCAAACTCTCTCTAATATTTCAATTTCATAGCCTTTCCTTGTAATCGCCCTAAACTAATTACAAAGATATATTACATGGATATAAGTAAGAGCCAAGTGTAATTCGGCCAAAGGTGCCGGTTTCAGTGAATCGGTGGAAGGCATGAACGGTCACCTCGAGTGCCTCTTTTAAAGACATAATGGATTGCTACGCTCTGTTCTCTCTGCTCGGACGGGCAACTAGAGCATCACAGCACAGTGGCTGCAGCTCTGACAGACCCTGCATACTCAGCCAGGAGCACCCGGAGATCCAACACCTCCTTCTCTCCTGGCTCCTCATGCTGTCTGTCTCTCTTGCTCTCTGCCTGTCTCTCTCTCTCTCTCTCTCTCTCTCTCCACCCTCTTCCTTGCTCACTCATCCCATCTCTAACACCCTCCCAGGACTGAAAGCCGCAGAAATTAGTTTTGGGGGGAAAGCAGTGTGATTGGGTGTGTACAGGTCAGGGGGTACTTTGTTCTGTCTGGGGGTTTATCTAAACTACAGCTGCTCGGGACAATGAGGCAGTGGTGGCCGACAGAAACCCTAGCTGTGCTGACGAAATTACTGTGCTGATAAGGCCGAATTAGATGAACTGAGGCTCAAGAACTCAACAGGGGCGAAGAGGAGAGGAGAGGAGAGGAGAGGAGAGGAGAGGAGAGGAGGGGAGAGGAGAGGCGAGGAGAGGAGAGTAGAGGAGAGGAGAGAAGAGAAGAGAAGAGAAGAGAAGAGAAGAGAGGAGAGGAG
>JAOYMR010000015.1:2886277-2898083 GCA_025802075.1 Tenebrosternarchus preto
ATAAACTCTAGTACAGATCTATTGCTGTTATATACACTACATAAACTCTAGTACAGATCTATTGCTGTTATATACACTACATAAACTCTAGTACAGATCTATTGCTGTTATATACACGACATAAACTCTAGTACAGATCTATTGCTGTTATATGCACTACATAAACTCTAGTACAGTCCTGTTACTACCAGATATACTACATAAACTCTAGTACAGGTCTATTGCTGTTATATACACTACGTAAACTCTAGTACAGATCTATTCTACTGTGCTGTTATATACACTACATAAAGTGCAGGTCTATTGGTACATTAGACATTTCATTAACCGCCTTTCTATCACGCCATGAGTAACACTGATATAGAGGCATGTCTTATGACACACACACACACACACACACACACACACACACACACACACACACACACACACACACACACTACCACATCAGCCTCAGTGCCAGTTATAATACCCCTAGTAATCACATAATTACATCCACTAAAGGCCTCAATGGGGAGGAAAATGACATGACATCAGTGTGAGCTGCAGCAGGATTGTTGGATTACAGTTTTGTCCTCTGCTGATTTACCTTTGTAATGGGATGGAGACACAGGACACCACTTTTGGACAATAGCCCCGGCGTCCAGTGTGAGCACACGCTAATTCTCCCTTTCCCCTTCTGGTTGGAGGAGGGTGTGCTCAGGTTACGGGAAGCTAACCTGAGCTCTTGCGTCCTGATGTCCTGTCCATGAGGGGACACCGATTGGTGCACCTGCATGTTCCATCGAGAGGCGGGGCTCTGCGTCAAGAAAAAAAAAAAAAACCCCGACCTAACACGTGCAACCTTTTGTTGGCATCAGCGCTTGGGGGGAGGGGGGAGGAGGGTGGTAGTTAGGGGTGGAGCAGCACGATGTCATACTCCTGGGGCATTTACAGGGCAACGCTCCTGGAAACATCTACAGGACAATGCTCCTGGAAAAATCTACAGGACAATGCTCCTGGAGACATCTACAGGGCAACGCTCCTGGAAACATCTACAGGGCAACGCTCCTGGAAACATCTACAGGACAATGCCCCTGGAGACATCAAAAGGGTGGCACTCTGGGCTTTCCAGAATGTTCTTATCTGTGAACAGTTCATAAATGTAGGAGGCACAGATGCACTTGTTTACTCAAGCCAGTCTGGTGGAAGTCCAGACTCAGACTCGAATCTTCTCCTCCAACACCAGAAGTGTATGGAGACTGTGCCTTGTAACGAGCTCTCAGGTTAACAGCGTGCCGGGCGATCGCAGGTGTGTGACAAAGCCAACACACAGCACGTCGCATTCGTCTTTATCAACCAGACTTCAAGGGCTCCCTGACCCATCCCTTTAACCTTTGACCTCGGGGCAGGGGGTCACCTCGCTTCATCTAGCTGCCCCTCTTTTCGCCACACTTTCATTCTCATTCATCCTCCCTTCTTACATCAGTACATTTATCTTCATGTCTCTCTGTCCAGCCATCTCTGTCTCCATGCCTGCTGTTCTCTTCCTCCCTCTGTCTCTCCTTCTCTCTCTCTCCCTCCCTTTTATTCTCTCTCTGTCTCCTGCTTTCTCTCTCTGTGTCCCTCTCACTCTCTCTCTCCTGCATTCTCTCTCTCTCTCTCTCTGTCCCTCTCACTCTCTCTCCCTCTCTCTGTCCTGTTTTCTCCCTCTCCCTCTCCCTCTCCTGCTCTTTATATCTCTCCCTTCATCCCTCTCCCCCACCTTCTGTCTCTCTCTCCCTCTCTCTCTCTTTCTCTGTCTCTCTCCCAGCAGACACAGATGTGCCAGTGGTGGGAAGCCATTGGCCTGGTGCGTTGGCACAGAGAGACAGCCACAAAGAGCGTCTGATTGGAAGCAGCGGGTGAGGACCTTTAACGAGAGCTGCTGAATGGCTGCCCGCGGTGGGCGGGGGGGGGGGGCGGTTCTGCCCCCACCGGCTCCTTCACGCACCCAGCTGCCTGGGCCCTTGAAAAGCCACCCGCGACAGGTGGCCTCGCTCTGCCCGGCCTCAGCATCCACTCACACACGGCCACGCGTAGGCAGGCCTGCTCTTAACACACGTATGACACACCCAGAGCCTACACGATTCACACACACACACACACACACACACACACACACTCACTTTCTTTCTCTTTTTTCCTCTCACATACACACACACACATAAACACACACACACACACACACACACTCACTTTCTTTCTCTTTTTTCCTCTCACATACACACACACACACACACACTTTCTCTTTTTTCCTCTCACATACACACATACACATAAACACACACACACAGACACACACACACACACACTCACTTTCTTTCTCTTTTTTCCTCTCACATACACACATACACACACACACACACACACACACACACACTCACAGCCCAACACCTTCTCCCTGAAACACAATCCTGAATTTTCTGATGCCTCCTATTGCTGACGTATTTTCACATTACCTACAGCCTAGCATGAGCGAGTCCCGATCATCAGAGTCTCTCCATGCTACGGCCCTCCAAGCGGCGCTCTAGTTAAACTCTAGTTAAACCAAATCCTCCATTATTTTGCCTTCTGTGCTCTGCTGGGCTGCAGAAGGAGCTTGTGTGTTTTTCAAGATTAAAAACTTCTTTCCACTCAGTTCAGAAGCCAGAGAAGAACGAGCCGTATAACCGAGCACCTGGTCTGTGCGGCGTTGAGTCACGACACATATTTCACCCGTGACATTTCGTACATGTGCAGCCACTGTCCTTTAAGAGGAGTGACCTTTGGTATCGATCCTGACCCTCGCCGTCCGTACGGGGATGAGAAGCTTATTTTCTCCTGCAATGAAGAGGTAGAGGAGGGAATTGAGAGCTGACTGGACTCACTGACAGGCAATATAAGTGCAAACACCCTTTTGATGGTTCAACATTTAAGGTTTAATTCTACTCCTAATTTAAGTTTATCATAGGAATAAAATCCCATTTTCATTTGGTAACTTCATCTGCCATCTCACTTTAATCCTGAAATAATACACAATAATATTCCACTTTCTGCACCAGTTTATCAATGAATTTTCCAATAAGTACATTTCATTAAACCTTAACAAATCAATAAGCAACAACTTAACGCTTGCATCAATTATTAATGACAATAAGGTGTGAAATGTTAACATGGTGACATCATAAAGCTAAATATGATATAGGGCATCTAATTTGGCCATGTGACCAGAGTCTAGTGAGTCAGTAATACCACAATGACAGAAAAAATACATGAAAATTAAATGCCAGTGATATACATGAATTTCTGACTAAAACCACATTTCTAGATTCTTGTTGATAACAGGATGTGTTGCTTGCAAAGTGATGAATAATAAATTAAGGAAATACATAATAAAGATTATTTAATATAGAACATATATGACTCCATATAAATGCTATGCTGCTAAATCTTTTATCAAGACTGAGTAATGACATCATCTCACAATTCCAAAAATAACCGCTTGAACTTGGAAATCTGGCCCATAGTTCACAGACATTCTGTTATTTCTGCCTCATGTTTTGGACTAAGGCATAAAAACTGGATGAGTTGCTGAGTAAATCAATGCTAAATAAAAGTATCTCGTGCTATTTTAGGCACGGTTATGCTACTCAACAGCTGCCCAGGGATTGAGGGCCCTGGTGCAGCAGTCAAACTAAACTAAAGCCCCCCCCCGTCTCCCATCTCTTCACCGCGCACGAAATCAAGTGTCCCAAGGATTACTAATTAAGGTCTTAATTGCTCTAGCTGCTAAATGAGTTTGGATGATTGGGGGTTAATTGGCGGCTCTTGGAATCGGAGAAAAACAACAAACAAATTGAGACGTGCACTGGGGTGGTGTGTACCGCGATGGCGCTGTGGTCCGAGTGCACAGATCAGTGTATAATCAGGTAGCTGAGAAGCCTCTCGTAAGGCCTGGAATCCAAGCGCAGCACTCAGCTCACCATTCAGCTGTAATTAAGGCCCGTTAATTGCCACAAAAGGCCATTTACAAGAGATCTGCGCATTACTCTCCTGGCCTAAAATGGAGTCTTTGACAGGCTTTCATAGCTCAGCCGCAGACAACCCCCACAGTCCCATGAACGCACGCCTCGCTCCGAGCGGCAAACAAGTCCGTCTGTGTCTTTGTACAGTATTGATTTGATTTGATTTTCACGCTGACTACATCTATGAGGTTGGTGCTTGAAAGCAATTTTTATCTTGGAGTCCACTGGACGTGACCTGCAAGGCAGTGATGAGTCTCTTGAGCCAGGCTGTGCTGGGCTACGGAAACGTTCACCACACCACTCTGCCAGGAGACAGCTTTGACTATTAAAGCAAATAAAACTTCTTTATGCTGTCTTTTTATTTCTCTCCTTCTTCCGCTGGTCTTTTTTGTACAGTTACTCTTATATAAATATGAATGTAGATACAACCACAGAGTATAGCAGATGAGGTCTACTTCACTTGCAGCTGCTGACCTGAGAACAGCATGTGCACAAACTTGTACATCATTCTCCAGCGCAGAGGTCAGCTATCGATGACCACTCCGGGCCCTTGGCACGTATCGACTCCTATTGGCCTGAGCTAATTGTGCTTAAGCACAAAGTAATCGGCGGTCTGTTGTCACTTTGCGAATTACTAATCACTCTGAGCAGGCCAGCACTATTCCAGGTCCTAGCATGTGCCACTGTGGAGCTGGTTCAACCACCACCTCCTCCTCCTCCTCCTCCTCCCAGACCCTTTCTCTTCCTTTCTCTTGCACTGGTTTGAAAGCGAACACAATGAGTCCGGGGGAACGCACTGCCAGCCGGAGCAGCAGGAGCAGCTGAAGCGTGGGCGTTCTTTCACGGATCAGCCGACGGATCGTTTCGCTTACAAAGGTTTGGGCTCAGAGCTCAAACGAAGGAAGAAACAGTCGTGAGGAACACCTCGCCGTGAAGAACACCAGAGAAGACCTTGCCGTGAAGAACACCAGAAAAGACCTCGCCGTGAAGAAGACCAGGCTGTGAAGAAGACCAGGCTGTGAAGACACCCAGTCCATGAACTGGTGAAAAGGTCATGGAAATGCAAATGCCTGGAATTCAACTTTTTCCATATATACCTACATTAATGTATTCAATCATTCTAAAAGGGCTAACCTATTGCTTGTTAGTCAGACGCTGGAGGTGGTGTTGATTCAGGAACATGGAGACGAGCCAAGAGCGACCATTGCAAATGTTAAAACCGAACCTTATCTGCCTTATTTCAACCAGCAGTAGGTCAAAACAACATTAGGACTCAAACGGCTGTCAGTCACATGCATTTCCTCATATTTACCTTTTAAACCTTGGTGGATTGGTTCAAATAAAGGAGGTCAGTAGGTGGTCATTTGCCATTGGCTTTATCATAAGGCCCAGCGCCCGGCTAGAACAAGGCCGCCTCAGAAAGCGGAGAGAAAGATCTCTCCTGCCTTTCGTGAGAGGCCGCTTCCTTCCCGATTACATCTGAGTCGAGTATGTGAAGGTGAAGTGAATGGCACTGTAATGCTGTACTTCCCTCAGTAGCCGTCCCATGTGAAGCCCAGCTCTGCCTGGGTAAATACCTGCATTGAGCTTTTTCTTCTTTCTCTACCCCCCCCCCCCACCCCCCCACTGCAGATCTGTTTGCATTTTTAAGCCCCCATAATGACACGTTGTTTTTGCGATTGATTGCGTTATGTTGGTTCTGGCTAAGCTCTGAGCAAACAGAGAAAGGAGTCTCTTCTGAGTTTGTGTGCTGGGAGTAAAGGAGTGTGAGGGATTACAGTGACACACCTTTTCTTTTGTAACAGCTCGAGTTCATATCCTGGTCACCTCATCACCTTGGTTCAATCCAGAACATGAAATATCCATGAAGATAAAACAGGCCTACCATGTATCTTTAAGGCAACCCACAATCTCTAGCCTTCAGCTCATGATCATTTTCTATGTACATCTGGCATGTCCTCTGAGACAGCAAATGCTCTAACTGTATTTAAAAAAAAAATAATAAAAAAAGACAAAAAAAATGGATATTCTCTTGAACATTCTTGTGCTGGCAGAAGAAGCCGGGTTTTGAAAAGCAGCATGAGATCATAGTCTGTTCCTGGCTGGCATGTCAGCGGCATGCAGTAACTCTTTTTAAACGAGCGTGCATCACTCGCACACTTATCAGAGCTGGCTCGAGGTCGTCCTCTTGGACAGGCAGAATCAGACCTTAGAATCAGACCTTAGAATAAGACCTTAGACGCTGCCCAAATTCAGCCTGGACTCGTCAGGTTCTCTCCGTGTTCGCGCTACGGGGGGGGTGGCAGACGGGCTCCACCACTTTAGCAACCCGCAGAGAGCAAGGGAGAAAGTGGGGATTCTGGGAGAAAAACGAGAGAAAGTAGATGAGAAGGGTGAGAGAGGATGGCTAAGGGCTGAAAAAAGACAGAGGCAAGCTCTGAAACAATATGGCCTCTTTCCTCGTCAGCCTGAACAAACATGGCCACCCTTTTTTCGCCTGTTTACCTCCCTTTATGCTTTTCCTCCACCAAACCCCACTCAGACACAAAAGGCATTAAAGTATTACGCGCTAATGTTTTTGGAAGTGTACAATGGCAGGGAGGCAGCACCTACCGGCCAGTTAAACACACATGGCAACTATTAGCACAGAACCCTCTCTAATGCTGCTAAAGCTCGCCTGAGGCAGGCCTGCTTCCTTCCAGCCTCTCACTCCGCCTCACAGGACAGTGTGTGTGTGTGTGTATTTGAGTGCAGTGTAGGACCCTGTGTCAGAGGTTCAGGGGGGCACCCTGTTCACACACACTCTTCAGGCCCCAGGGATAACACCCTGCACACTGTGGGTATGAAAGGATCACACAGCCAAGTGATTTGTTTTGACATTTTTCATTAGGAACACACATGTGCATGATGCTTGCGTGAGTCTAAAGGATCCGCATTGATTCCTAACAAGAGCCAGGATGGAAAGGTTAATTTCTGAATATTTATCAGCACAGGATAAACCTCTTCCTGGTAACCAACCATGAGCCGTCATGGCTGCCCTCTTCTAGAAGCCTTGAAAGATTACGGTAATCTTCACCTGCCATTTCCAAACGGAAAAACTGAGGTGTTGAAACCGGCCCCGTGAGGCCCGTTTTTCACCGTCTCATTGTGTTGGCTTGTTTGTGTTTTTTATTTGTGCGGCGAGCGCCGGGGATGGAGCTGACGCACTGGCCAGCACCACATTTACGCTTCCCTTAGTGCAGGCTGCAGTTTGAAGGCCCATAAAGCTGGCAGTGACAGTAATGAGAGAACTCAGTCCTGCTGCTTTATAGATCTGCTCCACACCCACTGGCAGAGGGAACCAAGGAGAGCTGCAGCCGGCGAGCAGGGCCTCCGGTGGAGGAGGAGGGAGGGGGGGGGTTGCCACGCCAACGAAGCCCTGCCATGCCCTGGAGGGGCTCGAACACCACGGGGAGAAGCAAAAATGTAAATTATGGCCAACCGTGGGCGACGGAAATATCAGATCTGGAGAATCAGACCTTCTCATGTGGAGAATCAGACCTTCTCATGTGTTGTGTTTATTTTGAAAAGCGTTCCAAAACCCAAATGTTTGACAGGCAGGGTGATGCTCTCAATGACTGAATTCTGCTTCAGATGTATTATCTTACTCACAGTAAGTGAGGCTTCACACACACACACACACACACACACACACACACACACACACAGTATGCACGATAGGGCCCATCCGTACAGCCCTGTGCTACACAGCCACACAGTGTGTAACACACACCCAAACACACACACATATATACATACACACACACACACACACACACACACACACACCTGAGTATCTAAGGTGACCTGGCAGCACAGAGCTGTGCGTTACACAGACCACACACAAACACACGCGCACACACACACGTGATTCTCCCAGCGGATAAACACCACATCAAAACAGCCAAGCACTCATTGCAGTTCCCATCCCTCCGCGGTGTAATCGCTAAAACGTGGAGCCCATTAAAACGTGCTGACATCACTTAGCGATGAACGAAGCCTGCCGTGCTAATAAGCACGGCGGCCGCCGATGGACCGGATGCTGCTGGAGGCTCCCGGGCGCCCGACACCCGACGCCACTCCGGGTTCGCTCGCCTCCTCACGTCACGCTGCTCACATGCAGGACCGACAGGCTGTGGGCAGGACACGCGTGGACAAACACAGAGACGTGTGTGCTGAAGGACCTCAGGACTCTGATTATTTGCACATGTGAGAAGGACTTCAGTAGGGACAGAGGATCTGACCCTGTACTGTAAACAGCACGAGAGCCTCTCAAGTTTGGCGTATAGTGTGTGTGAAGTCCCAACTGTTTAAATGAAACCCTATTACCAAGACAATATAGTTTTATAAATTCACTTGCCCTTCCCTCTTCTCCATTCTCTCCCTCCCTCCACTCTCTGTCTGTCTCTCTCTCTCTTTCTCTCTCTCTCTCTCTCTCTTTCTCTCTCTTTCTCTCTCTCTCCTTTCTTTAGGCTATTCACTTCACCTAAGAGGGTAGAGAGGAGAAATGTGTGGTTTCATTTCGGAGTGAAATCTAATTAAAACACGGTTAAGTTCACTTGCTGAGCTCCGTTACAAGCGCAGTGTTTGAGATTCAGTCTACAGCCGCCCGGCTTTCTCCATTAACACCTGCTTCTTTTCCAATTAGCCTCCGCAATAAAGACAAATGATCCAAGGGGGTTCAATTAATTCAGTCCTGTCAAAGACTGCACAAGCAAACTGTGTCACTGTAGTGCTCACACAACACAGCACACACAACATAGCACACACAACACAGCACACACAACACAGCACACACAAAACAGCAAACACAACACAGCGCACACAACACAGCACACACAGCACACACAAAACAGCAAACACAACACAGCACACACAACACAGCGCACACAGCACACACAACACAGCAAACACAACAGCACACAGAACACAGCAAAAACAACACAGCGCACACAGCACACACAACACAGCACACAGAACAAGCAAACACAACACAGCACACACAACACAGCAAACACAACACTGCGCACACAGCACACACAACACAGCGCACACAGCATAAACAACACAGCACACACAACAAGTGCACACGGCACACACTACACAGCACACTCAACACACAACACAGAGCACACAGCACACACAACACAACATACACAGCACACACAACCCACACAACACAGCGCACACACAACACACCACACACAACACAGTGAACACAGCACACACAACACAGCACACACAGCACAGTGCCAGCACGGCATCCACACACATTCACATGCATACAAAAATGCACACGGAATCTTACACATACACACATATGCACACACACACATGCACATGCATACAAAAATGCAGACATCTTGCACACATGCACAAGACACTCACACACGCATGCACACTCCCACACACATGTACACACACGCATGCACACCCAATCTTACACACGCACAATCAGACATGCACACGCATGCATGAATACATACATATACATACACAAATGTGTAGTTTGCAAACACTAACTATGCAAACCATAACACGAGTCACACCGAATTTAATGACCTCACGCAACCTTACAAACTGCATAAATTAGCAACTGAAATACAGGCCATACAAACTCCCAGTCCGAGCGTCTATATTTATTATATTTGTGGTTGTTTCAACAATAGAGACATAGATCTGATCCCACTTGAGGCTGATTAGCTACAAAAACATTTACATGCCAACCTTTATTTATTTAAATATACGTAGAACTCCCAAAGAACACACTATGATTGATAAGGGTTTTATATGTGTTAATATTGTCCCTAGAATATTCATCTGTATCTGTATCCATCACTCCATAGGAAATCACACAAAACACAAGGGTGAGTGTGGAATAACTCATTAAGAAATATTTTAAATTCCATTGTTAAAAAATTTAAATAAAATACCTCTCTCTCACTCTCTCTCTCATCAGTCTACTCTCCTGTGTTCCTGTGTTTGTTGAGAGCAGAGTCATTTCTTCTACCTGCTCCACTCCACTGTTCTGTTACAGCAGTGACCACCGACCGTGCACTCACTATCTCACACACACACACACACACACACACACACACACACACTTGTACACACACACACACACTCAACATACTGTCACGCGCACACACACACACTCAACATACTGTCACGCGCACACACACACACTCAACATACTGTCACGCACACACACACACACACACACACACACACACACACACACACACACACACACACACTTGTACACACACACACCTCAGACAGGTGGAGCACACTGTAATACTTGATGCTACTTAGACATGAGGAGTGAGTGAGAGATGCAGGCTATTCCTCTTGGGAAAGTACATTCTGAATGGATAATGAACGGCCTTCAGTGAATGAGATGACTGTGGCTCACAATCCACCTTTTGCTTATCTGCTGGCCTTTCCCACTTAGATGGGGTGACTTTTCACCCATATAGCTTTTCACAGATGACAGCTGAAGGGCTATTTTCCCTTTTCCCTTCACTCTCTCTATCTCTCTCTCTCTCTCTCTCTCTCTCTCACACACACACACAAACACACACACATTTAAAATGACACATAGCTCAGGTTAAATGACATATAAAGGAAGTTTATAAGTATAAACTCAGTTGACAATGTTAAAACCTGGTATAATTTAACAGTGTTGGACCAGGACCTCCTGAGTTCTCCAGGGTCTGGGCCGTCTTACACCCAGCTGGACTCAAACGAAGCCTGTAAGTCCTGCCAGCGTTAATACAGGACCAGAGAAGGTGGAGCAGTATACAGGGTGATACTTTCTTCTGAGTTGAACCTTGAATTACTGACCCAGCAAACACCTTATTTTACCAGAAGAAAACAAAACAAAACAAAACAAAAGAAAACCAAAATGGAAAATCTATTTGTAGCAAATTCTTTTTTTATGTTAAAAAATTGTAAACGTGTTTTTACAATTTTACAAGAGTCTCACTGGTTTAATATTCCTTTTTGATGTACTTTATTTATTGACTGCTCAACGGTTTTGTGTATTGCTTGTTGAGCTGTTGTTTCACAGACTTCAGGGTCTGTCTTCAGTTAAGTGATAAAGAATCCAGACGCTGGACTCCATCAGTGTAGTGCCTGTTGGATACGCTCAGACTTAATTGGCACTTTAGTTTTTTTGGCGTCTTATACAAGTTGGGATGTGGGGGCAAGGTGGTGGGCGTTTCTGGGGCGGTTGGGTGTGCTGGAGTTGGGGCAAGGGGCACTTGGGGTGTGGAGGCGGTTGGTGCGTGGGCTGTTTGTGGGTGTGGGTGGGTGGACGTGCACTTTTGGATGTGCCACTCTTTTTGAGCAGAGATGAATGATAAGGACCTGAGTGAGACCAGTTTTAACTGGGTCCTCACGGACACACAGGAGAGCCCTGCACATCTTTTTCTTATGAACTCTCTTCCATGAACTTCCTGCCTCGATAAGATCTTAATCAGAGCCCTCAAATTAGCCGCCCTGACATTTATCAAGTTGAGTCATGGTTTCTCCGGTACGGCGGGGTCATACGCGGACGCCCGTTCTTTCCCTGGCACTTTGAGCTGGACTTAATTCGGAACGCCTGACTTATCGGGCCGAGGTGAACCGGGACGAGGCCGACACCTTTATTTTGTTTTTGAAAGGGCGACCAGGCGGGGAGCGTGTTCCTGCCGGGCTGGCTGGTGATTGCATGGTGCCGGGTGAGGTTGGAGGGATGG
>JAOYMR010000015.1:2932954-2951144 GCA_025802075.1 Tenebrosternarchus preto
GAGGTTAAGTGTTGTCAGGCCCACAGGTACAGACTCCGCAACAGGACCTCCGTGTAACCCTACCCAGACACTCCCCAGCAGAGAGCTGTGGAAGAGCTGAGATTACCGAGCTGACAGCTTCGCACAAGCAAGTACTGCCAAGGGTGTAGTAACAAGGAAGAGTTCGGAAGCCCTACAAAGCTTCAGCGATTTGGGAAAATCCGTCGATGGTGTACTGTGAGACAAGAAAGACAGTCCAAGACTGGGTCACTTACAATTCATTCATTAAACCACGTCGACTTCATCCTGTCGCATTGCCTTTTGAGATCATACGAAACAAACGTAATTTTTCCCAGACGTTATGTATAGCTGCAGTTGTGTGCTGGTCTCCTTTAATCAAAAGGTGTAATGGGCTGAAACGAAAGACGCATTGTTTGACTAAAATAATGAATTTTTTTAAAGACTATGTTATCCAGGTAAACAACAAAGGTATTTCCAGCATTGTTTAATTCTAAAGAACAACAAACAGACTTAAGTCTACATAAAATGTCTGGGACATGGCGATGGTTTCTGTAAGGTGAATGGCAGTATTAACTAATTTGAGCACTCAAGAAAAACAAAATCAAAGGCATCTTAATTAATTCATTCCTTGGGTTCAGCAGTTTTGACTTGGATATGTGACTACCTTAGTGGCTCATAAATAGAGGGGAACAGGTCTACGTGAAAGGTCTCTCTCACACACACACACACACACACACACACACACACACACACACACACACACACACACACACACACACACACATACACACATGGCCTTTCTGGCCAAACTGGCATCCCTTCCCAGAGTGACTGTGCATAGTTTCCTTTAGATTAGGGCCATCTCCTGACCAGCCTTCTCAGCTAAATCAACACATTTGTGTTTTCAGACCCATCCAGGTTGGGAGGCCCCCAAATCGTGCCAGGGCTCGAAACGTCGGCGGGCCAAACCTTGCAACGGGGACGTTTGATTTGGGTGCGGTACAAGGAGCTTTTGAGCAGGAGGAGCTCACAGCAGAAAAATGTGGACGGGCTGTTAGTAGCTCATGTTATCCTGCAAAGCTAGACACAAAACATCAGCATTTACCTATGTTGTACCGGGTAAGCAAATAAAATACAAATTTTAGCAGACAATCAGGTGTAATCCTAGCAGCTGAAAAGATTTGCTATGTGAAAAGCATCTTCTTTTCCATGGTGGTAGGCCCTGATGTACGATAGTAAACAAACCGGGAACAGCCTAATCCACGCTAGTGTGTTTGATTCATTCACTAACACTCACACAAATAGGCACGTGTGCATACACACACACGCGCGCACATACACACATGCACACACAGACACACACACCAGGGGCAATAAATCATTCAAACTGAGGCTTGTTTAGGTTGAGGATTGCCTCTTGTTGCTTATTCACCACTGGGATTAAAGTCCCAAGAAGGGCTGCTTATTTACCTGTTTATGAGTTTCATTAGGCAGTCCATCAGAGGCCAGTCTGTGTGTGACAGCAAGATTAATCAGCCTCCTGATCCCCACAAACACACACACACACAGACACACACACACACACACACACACACACATGCACGCACGCACGTATACACACACATACACACACACGTGCATGCACACACACAAGTACGGTATAGATAGATGTGTTTACTGTATTCAAAGGAATAATTATGTCCTCTCTTCTTTGCTAGATATGCAAGTTCCATAAACATTCCTTTCTGTCAGAGTTATTGAAATAGAAGCTGTTCTTTGTTTTTAAAGTCATATGAAGAGAAACAAAACCCACTGGGGAATCTGATTCATGGGTCAGGGGATTATTGATTTTTGGTACGCTGACCTGGATGAATAAACTGCAGCACCACATTCGAAAATTGTTCAATAAAACTGACACAGTTGCTTAAAAAAATGATACCATAATCCAAGACCAGGAAACGATTCAGTTTTTTGATATCAAACTGAGTTATTACTTCACACAAATAGTGTTAAGTCACTGGCATAAAAATGCATTTTGGACTTTTTTATGTTGCAATTCATTGAAAATAGCACAAAGAACTCCTCCTAAAACACTGAACACTTCTGTGTTTGAGGAATATCATATCATATAGCATTTGTATAAGGAATGTGGTTATCTACAAGACCAAATGGCAGGCTCAAGGAATCTCAGAGAATGAACAAGTACAATTCCAGAATGTCTCTCAAATTTATGAACAATCTTATCCCTCTTCCCATCACACAAACCCATTTCCTTTCACTGTGTGTGGCCTTTCCTTGTTTTCAAACAGGAGGTTAACTCAGCATGTTTTGGTTCGGGAGGATACTGATGTGTTTGATGTTATCCCAAATGTCTCTTAATTAGGTAGTGACAGCAACAGAGTAGGTGCTGTGATCGTCCCCCACTCCATGTGTGAGGATGTAGACAGGGTTTGAGAACTGACCTCCTGTGTCCCAAACACATGAACTGATCCAGAGTGTCCCTCTCATTCTCTTGTCACGGCTTGACGCAAAGCTTCTTGAAGCAGGAACACTGTTCTGGAGTCAGATGGTCCAGTCTAAGCTGGAACACTTCTCTGGAGTCAGATGGTCCAGTCTAAGATGGAACACTGTTCTGGAGTCAGATGGTCCAGTCTAATCTGGAACAGAGTGGACGAAATGGGTGGGGGGGGTAAACTCACAATGGAACATACAGTGAGGCTTGCGGTGGAGAGTCGATTTTGGCAGAGTGGTGTATGCAGCAGACTCTGGAAATTAACAGGTTGTCATCCCTGCTTACCCAAGGACCAACTCCAGATCCCCGAGCGAGCGCGATGTTTCAACCAGCTCTCAGGATCACCCGCGTCGCGCTTTGAAGCTGTCCTGCTGAGACGTTTGTGACATGAGCTTCAGACTTTTAATACCACATTCTCCTCCTCCTCCTCATGCCTGCGGGAGAGTAATGGCGCTGTTCTCCAGCAGATGTTCGCCTTGGGGTATCATTTAGTGCGTGTGTGTTTCCTGTCACACATCGCCTTTTATGTGCCACTGAAGGACGTCAGGTCTCCATCACTAAATAGGCTGGGTACAGCCTAACAAACAAGTATGAAGAGAAATCAATTCATATTCTTGAGTGTGAACTGTAGAACTGATGTCTGCTCTAGATCAGTATAAACAGAAAATGAATTCAAATCCCACAGCATGCAGAAACACATTGCTGTTGGACATACTATTTGTTTTTTGTCAGTAGCACAAAGTCCATGATTATTACATCTTTCTTTAAGAGCACATGTATTCAATTAGTTTTATTCTATAAGATAATCCTCCTAATATGTCCCTTGCATTAGACTTGCGGGCTTCTGTCTGTACTCCTGAAGGTAAAAATGTCACAACCAAACCTGAGGAAGAGGTTCAGAGATGAAAGAATGTGTGTGTGTGTGTGTGTGGGGGGGGGGGGGGGGGGTTTTTTGCATTAGTCACACGTTCTGTCACAGAGTGAGTTTAAAAAGGCGATCTTGCCGGTGAGAACACTGCGCCCGGTGGGCTTTTGCGTGCTGCTCTGGTCAGGCCCACCACATGGTATGTGAGCTCTCCACAGCTCCAGTTTGGTCAGGCCCACTCTGGTCAGGCCCACCACACGGTATGTGAGCTCTCCACAGCTCCAGTCTTAATTATGACTCTAAAACGAGCCTCTCGGCAATTACTGCATTCAGTGTGACAAATGCAGTCCGACAATATGGCAACGTCTGGCCAGAAGGTGATTTTTTTGGTTTTGTAGAGCATTTGCTATGAGGAGGGAGACAGCGGGGATCAGAGAGAGAGGGAGAGGGAGAGAGAAAGAGAGAGAGGAATAAAGAGAGAGAGTAAGAGGATGAGGGAGAAAGAGAGAAGGAGAGGAAGAGATAGAGAGAGGGAGAAAGGGGGTGTGAGCAACAGAGGGGGAGAGAGAGAGAGGGAGAGAGGGGGAGAGAGAGAGAGAGAGAGAGAGGGAGAGAGAGAGGGAGAGAGAGGGAGAGAGAGAGAGGGAGAGAGAGAGAGAGAGAGAGAGAGAGAGAGGGAGAGAGGGAGAGAGGGAGAGTATAAGGTTGAAGGGTCCACAAATAGAGTGACCCAAGACCAGGTAACAACAGCAGAGGTAATACAGCCAGATCAGAGAAAAGGTCAGTTATCATTATAATTTCAGAATATTGTTGCTTTAAATTCTGTATTGCTTGGCAAAATTGCATTTGACAGGCAGTTCAGTAAAGCAACTGGACTCGTTTGAATGAAGAGGGCGGTGGTTACAGAGCAAAAAGGCAGAAAACGTGAGTGTGAAAATGATCTTTTGAACAAAGTTTAAAGCTTCCTGCAAACACTGACATTTATTTATCCATCTGCTTTTCCTGGACTGAGGTATGGTGTGCTTTAATTAAAAAACTTGCTCCCCTTGCTCCTGAAAGGGGAGACACACTGCCTGCTCCTGCTGGATGAAGAGCTGGGCGATGCCAGCATGTCTTCACTCAATGCCAACCGCCCCATGAATGACACCACTATGCTGCCACTAATCAAGATTCGCACCACTGTTCTTCTGCATGTTTCCAATGTATTTACATTTTCCTCTTAGGCCCAAAGGGCAGCCCACCAGTGCCTGAATCAACAACACCTCGCAACAGACCGCGACACCATCCAACTCTGCCAAACGGTTCCTCTTTCTTTGTGTGTGGTTTTTAACATTTTTTTGTATCAGAAGTGCTCAAATTTGATATGGGATTTTAGGTGTATGGTGACAAGGTGACTACTTAACCCACTGATAGGGAGATGGTTTTTTTTTTTTTTTTGGAAACGTAAACTGAAAGTCAGCAGGGAGACCACACACAGAGAGGGCTCCGTGCTAATGTGTGCGATGCTGGGGATTTGCTCAGTGGAGCCTTCAAATCTGTGTCTGGCTGAGGCTGTCAGGAGCATGGGATTGTGGGTAATGGGGGCAGCTCCGAGGTGGGACAGCCTTGCCGGACACACGTCTGAGTGAGCAGACACAGGGCTGCGTCTGTGTGTCCAGTCTAACCACTACTGCCTCTCTCCTGCTCCCTCTCTGCCTCTCCCTCTCTCCGTCTCCCTCTGTCCCTCTCTCACCCATCCTGCTCTCCCTCCCAGAAAGTTCCGAGCACCTGCTGACAGACGGTCCTTCAGCTTTCCTCCTCTCCAAGGCCTATATCTCTGGATCAACTGACCCGATGATGAGGATCCTATTCTGTACACTCTCTTCCTTCTTTTTCCAGTACTGTGGTAGGTTTATTTTTCCCCCCTCAGGAGTAAAGGGACACTTTTCTGACCACAGATGATCTGGTCCCAGGACACCTATGCCTACACCCTGCTTTAAGAGGACGCTGTGTTTTAAGAGGACCCGGTGTTTTAAGAGGACGTGGTGTTTTAAGAGGACGCAGTGTTTTAAGAGGACCCGGTGTTTTAAGAGAACGCAGTGTTTTAAGAGGACCCGGTGTTCTCCTGTCTGTCTCACAGCCTTTCCTCCGCCTCCTCTCCCACCGGCATGCACCCGTCCTACTGAGCTGTTACTCTTTCATTCTCTGTCTCTCCCTCTCCTTTTCTCCCTCTCTCCCTCCCTCTCTCTCTCTCCCTCTGTGTCCTTCCCTTCTTTCCACTCCTGAAAGAGCATCTCTGGCCACACAGTGAGGGGTGTGGAGGTGGGGGGGGGGGGCGCTGGCCAGGCCCGTGAGTGCACCTGGATGGCCACAGAGGCCCCGGCCTGCTGTGAGGGCCTATTGTTCAGCATGTCAGCGGCTCCCTGTTTTAATGGCCCTGTATATCATCATTGTTATTATGGCAGATGACTGGGGTGGCCCCTGCACTGGGGAGAGCTTAAATGTGGACCCTGAATCCCACTGGATGAAACACTAGCATTTAACCCCAGCTATGAGCATTGTGTACCACAGGAGGACATTCTCTCTCTCTCTCTCTCTCTCTCTCTCTCTCTCTCTCTCTCTCTCTCTCTTTCTCTCCCTCTCTCTTTCTCTCATTTTCTTCCGCCACCTCATTTTTTCACCTCCTCTGTTTAATAGCCTTCTTCTCAACGCTCTTCCTTTCCTCTATTCATTCTCTTTTGTGGGTTTAAGTTGGTGATTTTTTTTCCATTCCATAGGGTAGAAGCGGTGAGCACAGCACCCCCTGCACTCGGTCCCGTCTTACTGAGCTGGACAAGGAGCATTCTGAGATGTCCAGAAACACGGCTCCCTTTCCAATACTAATACTCCTCAGCAACTGCATATCAAAAGAATACAAAAACACACTTGAAACTATATTAAAAAGTGTACTGAACAGTATGTTGTGTTACTTTTAACTCGTAAACAAAGGAGTGTATACCACAGGAAACACTAGGCGTAGTGAAGTGAATAAAATTTTAATTATTACTGACTTCTATGCATTGTTCTCTACTGTTGGTTGGTATATTTATTATTGCATTATTTGTTATAGAGAACATAATACATTATTTCACATAAGCATTTGTTTAATGAACAGTCAGGTGCTGTGAGCTGTAAACTCATGTTCAGGTGAAACTCAGTCATGAAAAGATTTGCAATGTCACCTGGAGTGCTTGAGGTTTCTGGGTTGAGTGGAACTGGGTTGAGTGCTACTGGGTTGAGTGGGACACGACTGCAGAGAGCATTAAATCCTGCCCGATCACTTCCGCGGGATTATTTTTGCTTTCTGCAGGAACCACATGAGCTCCCTCACTCCCTCTGCAAATCTCACTGTGGTGCTCTTCACTGGACTGATTGGCTGGACGTTGAGGCTTTGGGACAGTTCGCCTGACAGGATGATCCACTGCAGTATGAGCTGCTTCTTCCTGTTTGGGCAGAGGGGGAAGGGTCAGTCAGGTTGTGCTCATCAACAATAACAACAGATACATAATGAAGCAGGACTGAACTATATAACTATACAAACAACCAGTCTGAGTGGATCCAAGTATCTGGGTCATGAATGACAATTTAGAGCAAAGTTTCATACACCAATACAACTGCTTTGACAAGAGAAGAATATACATTGGCTGAGCTCAATAACCACAATGAGCATTCCCTTTTTCATAATGCAAAAATGACCAGATGTTCATCTTTAAACAATCTTTGAGAGGCCTCAAAACAAATCTCTGGATGTGGATGGTATGCTGTCCAGACACAGCTCTTGGTGAGCTAGAACACTCTTACACAAGGTGTAGAGTGATTGAGAACTATGAAAACCTTTAACACGTCAATGAATTTTTACACTGGAATCATTGCGATATTTTGTTAATTCTGTTTATTTTCTTGGAGAGGAACAGCAAGTATTTTCAATCCAGAGATTTTCCACTGCCACAATTGCAATTCTAAAATGAATGATTACAGCATATTAGTCAAAAATCGTAAATCTACTTATTATGTTTGTAGTTCTTATAATATTTGAAGATTCTGTTTTGTGGCCAACCCACAATGGATTATACCAGATCAATGGTTTTGGATTAAACCACAATGGATTAAACCAGATCAATGGTTTTGGATTAATCCACAATGGATTAAACTGGATCAATGATTTTGGTGTGATATGTGTTTTTCTGGCCTAAAGTCACGCTTATTCTAGCCAATAAACAAAATTTTAGCACTTTGAAAATCAGTAAATGCAAGCAAGAAAATATAATCTCGATGTAGTTTAGTCGACCATTAAAAAAAAACAGAAAAGAAGAAACGAAAAAAGGCCATTCACTGGAAACTAATCCTTTATTTGAATTCCACTGCATTGTCACCTAGCTAACACAGAACTACAGCAATTCAAAATTTGGCTACTTGTGCAAATTTCAGTGCTTCTAACTGTAAGGCAAATCTGAGGCAATGTTAAAGTACAAACTCCTTTGTTGCTTTTGAATGCATATGTCTCCTCACAGAAACTTTAAAACACTGTCATGTGTCATAATACAGTGCAGTAGATCAGCTGCCTTAGTGCTGTCAGCTACATTACGCTGATGCTACGTGGAGGCGGCATGTTTTGGTCATAATCTAAAAGTGTTTGTGTCTATAGTAGCAGTTATTCTCTCCTCTTGTTTCATTATAAGAGAATCTCAGTTGAAACCATGTAAACAGACCAAATTCTATTTGATTAATGTGATGTCATAACAATAATGTAGATGCTGACTGTGATAACCTACTTCATAGTACTGTGGTGCACATTGCGATCTGCAGTGAATGCGCTACATGTCTACAAATGGTCATTAACAGCTCAGGAGTGCTTCACAGAAGAGGAAGAATTCATCACGTGTTATTACTGCAATTACATCCCTATATTCACTCATATCCATCCTCGCCATAGAAATTTGAAAATGAACGCGACTAATTATTTGCAAAAGCATAAATAACATCACCACTTTCAGTATTGGCATGTATTATATTTCATCTCATGCAAACAAATAGCATTTTATATTTCATCTCATGTTATAACTTATATAAAAGTCCTACATCACGCGCACGTGAGTTGGAAAAAAAAAAACTCCCTGCTTTAAACTGTATTTCATCCAGCTTCGACAGTGTAAAGAAAACTGTACACTGTTTCTTGCTCGGATTACTGAACCTGCTTCCTATGAGTATGTGAATCACTTATGGGTGTTCTGTTTGATATAAAGTCGTGTTTAATATAAAGAATTTAGTGATGGAAGATTTAAGGCGCCCAATGAGGCTACACTATTGCTCGAACGTGTTAAGTTATTTCACAGAAGCGAATTAGACACCTAGCTCACCAAAACCAAACGAAAAGGAATCCCCAATTCCTCAAGTGCTGGAAAATAAAAACTTCTGTCCGTGTCAAAGGTGAACGAACAGGACTCGAAGGTGAGGTACTGACTCTTTTGATCTCCTGCCCAACTTCATCATTTCCTGTTGCAGCAGAACTGCGCGCAGTGACGTGAGGCGCTAAGATTTACGGAGTGTGAACAATGTAGAAGTATTTCTTACACGGAGTAGCCGCAGTGCATTCAGACCAGCTAATTAAGTCTCCAGGGAGGTGTAGTATTATAAGAAAATATATAATCCCCGTGTTTGTCTCCTTTAAGAGGCATTTCCAAACATGACACTGGTATACCTGCCCTCAGTGAGTCAAATAAGAACCAGCTAATGTGTCATTAATTTACCAAATTAATGCCTTTATTTATAATGGCCTCAAAACATCCACCAGCCGCGTATATGGTTACGCTTATATGGTGCTTCCCCGTCACATAAAAAAATCCTTCATATGGAAACGTATAACCTAATAGTTGGCAACAGTCAGGATAGAGTTTGAGTGGTGTATGACATAAGGGTGCCGCACTGGCCCATAAATGCCTCAAGCCCTGTTAGCATGTGCAGGTGTGGCGCCCCAGTGCAGCACAGAAGTGAGCCATTACAGTATTTCATTAGCGGTGAGCGTAGACACTGTTGGTACAGTGTCACAAGCAGGCACGACAGACAACGACTCACAGACGGCAGCGGTTTTGATTATTTCCAGATACTCTTGGTTCTGCTCGTGCACTGCGACATTGTACAGCTATGAAGATACGCTGCTTCTGCTCGTGCACTGTGACATTGTACAGCTATGAAGCAAGTAGTAAGTAGTCCGATGACGTTTATGCGCTGCCCTCAGAGAAATGGCCTCTGTTCAGTAATACACTGACCCGCAATCCCTTTGTATTCAACATGTAAGCGAGCGTATAAAACAGTTTCTTTCAAAAATTCAATACGCGTTCTTATCTTGACAAACAGAAACAACTGGTCAACTTATGTTAAATCTAACAGCCCTCTAAAATACTGCATTCCAGAATCAATATGCAGTTTACCAATGAAATCACAGATTTTACACATCAAACTGGCATGACACTCCGCATAGGTCTGAAGGTTTCATAAAACCCGACCTGAACCACCGTTCATACAATAACCTTACAGATTGGCATTATTTAGTTTTAGAAGCACAACCAGTGATACCACATTCCACTCAATTTGTCATTTTCAAACGTCTGCTAAAACAATCAGGGTGTGCCTGACAAAACCTTATACAACCTTGTACCAGAATGAATTGGTGTATGAAATTTGTAATTAAAAAAAAATTGTACACGGTTGACTAATTACTCGTACAGTTAACTTCTACAACCGGGTCTCGTTAAGCGACGTAAAGTAGTTAACCATGCCACTTTCTTATCGCGTAATGCACGCGTTTTAGTGCGTTCGTCCCTTTACAACTGCGGCAGAAAAATCAACAATACATTCGACATCCCGGTTTAAGGGGCGCCCTAGTCTGGTATCAACCAGTATAATCCTTCCTCATTAGAAGCCCTAAATTTGACATTCAGGCCGCTTATTAGTCCGTTAATGACCAATGGAAAGAAGTGCGACAAGAAGATCTAAGGTAAACGTTATTAAAACGTGCAATCCGAAAGGCAAACGTTATTAATGCATATATTAGTGACCCATTAAGACTGTGATGAGTTTCACATTGTCAACGGTTTACCTCGGTCCAGTACAGAATACTTGTCGTGTCTTGGCAACATTTGCGCTTCGTCGAGCAAGCGAAAGTAGATCCATTTTCTTTATTAATAGCTACAATAATCTACCTAAATGGTAACTTTAATGTAGGCCTCTGTTGTCAGTAACTATTATCATAGGGGGAAGAGGTACACAAATCCTTTGTTTAATCACAAGTGGAAAGGACGCAGTAAAGGTTTGAAAGCGTATGTAGCAGTGTGAAAAGTAGGATCCATATCTTTGTTATCAAATGTCATTAAAAAAAAAACCTGAATCCTTTTATAATACCGTACAACTATGCATCGTAGTCTTTGAGTGACTGAACATTCGTTCAAGTATATAACAGCCTTGATACCGTCTCAGCTGTCAACTTATATATATATATATATATATAAAGAAACCTAGAAACCTAAAGAAAAACAGACTCCCACGGGAACAATACGTATTACTTATTAATATGTGTTGCTTTCATTTTACGTTCTTGTTATCAGTTTATTTTTAGGGAGGAGCCTTGATTTTATTCAATATAAGCGATAAGAACAACAAAAATCTAGACTGAGAGAAAAAAAAGTTGCCTATTTTTTGCCTCTGAAGTGAAATGCTGGCCGGCATAAACACATCTGAATAGGGATGGCTAAGGATTAAAGGACATAGAAATAAATATTAGCTATCTGTGAAATGTAACAGAGTCTACTGAACTTGACAAATGCTGCTGGCCTGTAAGAAATTTACAGATACGACATTTCAGTTTGAAGAAAAATCGGAAAATATTAAAATTTATCCAACAATCTGAGGACAAATCACTGCGCTATAACTAAGCTGAAAATTGTGTTATTTTACTGTCCCTTGAACTCTAACCTTCAAGTCCCTGGTTGGTGTTAATTACATTTAAATTTAGCCAAGGCAGAAGACGAACTGGGGAAAAAACGTCTAAAATTAACTATACAAGTTAAACTATCTATTTAAAGAAGAATGGAAATGGCCCTGCCCCCTCCCCCCCTCCTCGTCCTTCTCAAGGTGCTGTCTGTAACTTTGCAAGGTGCTGAGACAGTCAGCAGGGGGAGTGTGTTGAGTTATGAGTAGAAAAAACCTTCAGTATAAGATTGGACAGCACTGTTCCTGACACTCTGCATACGAGGTGATGTGTCATAAATCAGGTCGGCTTTGTTTTCTTATGTTTTGTTTTTTGCTGCACTTTTGGGTCGTCTTTCAAAAGTAAACTTTAAAGGCTCTAACGCTTCCAAAATACGAACATAAACGAACTTTTGTGGGTAGATAGCAAACATGCGCTACGCTGGAAATAAACAACACATCAGTAGGTGGGTTCAGTATTGCGAACCGTAATACCAGTTTTCACCGCTGCATGTATTTTTCCAAGATGCGGGCAGCACTGGTCACCAAAACATCAAACTTAAAGAGAACACCAACATAAAATATCTTCTCCAAGCCATTAAGTTTAATTATTATTTCACTCACGCCCCATTACATACCATAAAACAAATATTTGACTACTGATTACATTAGTGGGGAGAGTAACATTGTTGCCATACAGTTACATGCATCATCTACTCCAAGGTAAGCAAGGCGCAGTAGAATCTGACTGCACATTTGTCACAAAAAAACAAGCACGCCGCAGTGGTCACTGTAATTTGTGTTTGTTGATTCTTGACAAAGCTCACCTGTGGGTATTTACTTAAAGGGTAACTCTATTCATTTGTCACTAATGGAAAACGCAGCGTATGCGGGGCCGAATTTCATAGCAAGCTGTGCTCCAATTAATTAAAGGTAATGCTCCCGTTTCTCCAGAATGACAAGGCAAAGTTTCATCGCTTTAAGTATCATGCGACCATAAAGAACATTGAAAATGTAGCGGCCATCACAGATTATTTTACTATTATTTATTCATT
Source organism: Tenebrosternarchus preto (assembly GCA_025802075.1). NCBI lineage: Eukaryota > Metazoa > Chordata > Actinopteri > Gymnotiformes > Apteronotidae > Tenebrosternarchus > Tenebrosternarchus preto. The sequence continues at coordinate 2,945,367 of JAOYMR010000015.1, forward strand.
GATTAATTACACACATACGTGTTTTATGCTGAATAATGTGCAGATGTTTCACTTCAACTTTGGCATAATGATGAAAACGCTTATCCCCAAAGCATACGCTTCTCTTACTACAGGGGATGCAGCTACAGTAAGTTTGGTCATTTAAACTGACCTGGAAACATCTCAGAGCAAGGCTGAATTTGTCACTAAAATGTCAGTAAAGCGGAATTCTGCTAAACAATGAACGAACATGTCAGCGTGGACGTTACGCGCATAAACATGCGCAAATAGGCAAAAAAAAAAAAAATGCACAACGATTCTTCTTCATAACCGCCACACCTCAGCAACCCTAATCGGCCGTTTCTGTGCGAGCTTGTATTTGGTCGCGCTGGTGCTGGCTGACCGGCTAAACGCTGCTTTACCTGAGAAGCTGGAACGAAATGGCGCTTGGCACGCCTGTCCTGCCGCTCCACTGAGAGCCGTGCGCCCGATCAACATCTGTAACCCACTAGGCTAAATGCACTTGACTGTGGCGAACTCGTGGCTAATATCGTCTGGCAGAGCACACGCAGATTGTGCCAGTCACATGGATATAAACGCGCATTCAAAACGTGTGCAATTGTGTTCGACGGTCGGGTCAGGAACTGACGTGCGTCTTCAACACGATGGTGGCATCGGCCGTCGCATCAAAATCATTTACATATCAGTCACGTCAGTTTTTGGTTATTTATAGTTACTTATTGTGCGTACCTGTATTCCTAACCTGTATCGATCATCTTAATGCATTTCTCCCCTCAATTGTAAGTTTTTAAAAGTGGTTACCATTGAGGCCAGGTTGCCTACAGTCAGAAACAACGAGCAAGTTTCCTGAGAAAACCACCGTGCCAGGAAGAGGCATCACTGACCATCTAACACCATTAATACTTATCATCCATAACCTGACATCACTGAATCTCACTGGCAGTGCAACCTGATCGTCCACCATGTGTATAAGTATATGTGTGTATAAGTATATGTGTGTATAAGTATATATGTGTATAAGTATATGTGTGTATAAGTATATGTGTATAAGTATATGTGTGTATAAGGTATAAAGTAGATATGTGTATAAGTATATGTGTGTATAAGTATATATGTGTATAAGTATATGTGTGTATAAGTATATGTGTATAAGTATATGTGTGTATAAGGTATAAAGTAGATATGTGTATAAGTATATGTGTGTATAAGTATATGTGTGTATAAGGTATAAAGTAGATGTGTATAAGGTTGCCATGATCAATAGATAAAAAGTGTCAAAAGACAGCGAGGAAAAGAACCGTGGAAGGAGAAGCATTTACTCCCTGAGTGGAGGAGAATGAGGGGAGATCTTTGCGTGCTTGTGTTTAATTGGCTGCAGCGGGTAGCGGCACACTGACATCTGCAGCTGATTTCTGGTGATAATAAATCAGGTTTGTTTCTTGACTGGCGCTCTTTCACAGAGCCTTCTCCCTCTCTCTCCTCCTCTCTCCCTCTCCCTGTCTTTCACAGAGCCTTCTCCCTCTCTCTCCTCCTCTCTCCCTCTCCCTGTCTTTCACAGAGCCTCTTCGCTCTCTCTCCTCCTCTGTCCCTCTCCCTGTCTTTCACAGAGCCTTCTCCCTCTCTCTCCTCCTCTCTCCCTCTCCCTGTCTTCGTTCTTGGAAAGTACAGGAGACGCAGCGCAAGGCTGGAATACTGCGGACCGTTTCTCGCATACTGGGTGGCCGGAAAGGTTGATCCCGGAAAGACGGTTGGAGAGCGAAGGATGGGTAGAATAGAAATGAAGAAATAAAGACTGGACTGCAGAAGTGGTCTGATGATGGGCCCTGGAAATCGGAACCAGGCCCTCTGGACTCAACTGTGAAAACAGACTGCAACCAGTTCCGACGTCTTCCGACGAACAGGTGGTCTTTACTGGGAGCAGTGGAAATTGTTGTCAAAGCTTACAAACAGTACAAATTTTACCTGTCCATGAAATTTTTCCTGCCACTCAGATTTCACATCTTTACATTTGCCTAAGGCTGCTTTATATACAAAGCTAACTGTCAAAGAGAAACATCGAGGCATTCTTCCAAGTTTGGAGGAGGTAAAAGAAACAAAGCCCTCCTCAAATTCACTCAGGGCCATACAGGGGAGTATGGGGAACATGGTAATGATCCCAACCGATAAAATATGATGGTCCTCACATCAAAGGAGCAGGATGAGGTGACAGTATCCATCTGTGGTCCGGGACTAAAGCGAAGGTTGCCGAGCGGCGGTTGCCGAGCGGCGGTTGCCGAGCGGGGAGCGGCTCTGTGCGGTGAGACCAGCGGCCCCTTGGAGACAAGCGGGGGCCAGACGCACAAGCAGATGGCTCCGCCTTTGTCTGTTCGCGGCCTGGAACTTTCCGAGCCTCAAGAATCGCTATGGAGAACGCAAGAGCAGAGGCAGAGCACAGACAAAGCACAGCTTAACACAACGATATGCGAAGGTCACAAGCTCGTTCAGTTCGGTCAGAATCAGCAACAATTTTACCTGAAAAGTTTCCTTTTAAATAATTTTTCTCCATATAAAAAAGAAAAAAATGCTCTCCAAATTTTCCAAGTTTGTTGATGAATGGACACAATTCATTTGTAACATGAATCACAGTGAGTTTTCACATCTCATATGTGATCAAACTGCATCATTGTAGTAAACCACATCCTTCTATTAAAGTACATAAAAGAGTCCGAACAGAGAGCAACACACAGCTACATCTCCTTCCAGTAAAGTCGGTTCTCAATGTACAACTTTTTTAAAAAAGCCCCAGTAAGACATTGTGTGCTTTGGGCTTGGAAGACCCTGTCTCACTCCTGCTGTGTGACAAAGATCACTAACTACCAAGAGTTCGCTTCTGCAATTCCTGTGCCAATAATCTTACACAGACACTTAACCATGCACGCACACACACACACACACACACACACACACACACACACACACACACACAACCTCGGGTTGACCAGGCCTCAGCTTTCAGCATTCCCCATGTTTGGACATCTGCACTAACCACCTCGTCTTTGTCCATCACTTTTGCTGTTGCCTTTGGGCTCCTGTCAAAACCAGAGGCCCATCTGCAGCACGGGGTTGCCTTGCTTTTGAGGGCTGCCTCAGCCAAAAGGAGAAGTCTTTTATTATCTCCACACTCCAATCTCTGGCGGCCGCGCTAAAACACTGCAGAGGACATGCACGGAACATCGTGGAAGCCTTGGGTATTTTGATCTATCAGTTTTGGGTTTTGTGTTGTATACATTTCTGGGGGGGAAGTTATAGAGATCATTTTTATAATAACAATCGACTTGTCATGGGAGAACTGTAGTCCATATAAACAAAGCTGATTCTACTAATTAATAACAACTCATAACTGCCTGTGTGGATACGTTCATCTACTAACTGTAAAAGCAGATGAGACCAACAGCCATCCAAAAAAATGTCACAGCTATTAGATTTAAACAAATACAATATGTATGATTATAGGAACAAAGGAAAAGGGAATATGAGCTTCACTGTATCAAAGGTGCACCCTGCTTCAGACACCGAGCCTTTACCAGGAGGGCAAACCTCACTGACAGGTCAGAATCACATAGCATCTGCTACATGGCTTCTTCTTTTGCATTGGGCAAGAGCTGTTTGGGTCACGCTCCATGATGTCAACGTCAGACCTGGGACTTCTGTGGAGCAGCTGGAATTCGGATCATCAATTTTTCCAAAAAGATCTACAATCCTGCATCTGATGACAATTAATTGGGAATTTTTGTGTTGCGGTTCTATGGTGTTCTCTCCCCTTTTTGCCCTGAGGGCTCCACGTCCGAGCGTGGTAGGTGATTGATGCATTGTTTCTCTTCTTCCCAGCTCAGAGTCTCCCCGTTTCCTTCTCTTTAATTTCAGCTTCCTCTGGGGTTTTTTTTTTCTCCTCATAGTCTATTGTTACTGATGGAGTCTGACCAGTAGATTCTCATAAGATATCTAAGACAGTGATGTATGGATATCTGCGTTTTGTTCAGCGCAAAAAGGCCTTTCAAACAGACAGCAGAAAAATGCATTTGACAGTTGAGCTGAAGACCTTACATTCTGTCGGGTTTTACTTTGCATTACCGGTACTGTTTTTCCAGCCATGTCCATTTTCCAAAAAGGGAACGAACTTAAGTTATGGATTTTTTGTTTTTCGTTTTGTTACTTAATGTTTTTATGTTGTAATCACAAAATCACCTAGTTAAAACTCTGTCACCTCTGTTAATAGGTGAGACGTTTCAGGACTGGGCTTAAAAAATTAAGAAATTGTACCTTTTTTCCTGGTTTGCAGTGACTCAGTAACCTGCATGATTTGAAACCTGAATGTGAATCTGAGAATCTGAGGTTTCACAGTGTATAAAAAATAATGAAATTATTACATAAAAGATATACAAATATTACAAAACAATACACATCCAATCAGAGTTAATCTTACATGTAGGTAAATCCATGTCCATTGTGATTGTAGTTCCAAATTTCTTACTGATTCAAACTACCCCCATATGTAGTTACCCTTGCTGTCCTCTGGGTTATTTTGAAATGGTGGTACTTGGCTCCCTTCCATCTTATTTTTCATGAGCACCACACACTCACAGAGATGAAAAAAGAGTGTGTCTGACTGTGACCTAGTATGAATCTGTGGACATAAGAGAGACATGCTTTAAAATGTATAGCTTTGTCCAGTGTATCATTAAAATATATGGAGCATTACCCACACCGTACACATGTGCACTACGGCAGCTTTACTGCACATTTGTGGCTTGGTGGAGGAGTAACATCAGTGTTTTTTTGGCTGCAGAGAGGCCTTGTCTAGTGGACAGGGACCTGGGTGGACAACCACACTGAGGGACCACAGGGACAGACCAAACATTCTCTCGTTCTCTCTGGCTGCCCGCCCTTCATCCACATGACAGCCTGCACAAAGTACTGGGGGCACAAGCTCCTCTGGTGTAAGGAGACCCATTTATGTCCAGCAGCCCTTGGAATCCATGTTTTCAACTCAGGCCAATCAGCTCAGGTGATCTGCAGTATCGACAAAGATGGTGGCATCAGTTTTCCACTGATGAGTATGTGTTCTTGGTCCACAATAAACGCTGGTTATATAAAGAAAGATTTTTCCTTTACACATTTTTCATAGATGAGACTCTGTGGGTTTGCTGTAGAAAGAGATTTCATGCTAGCATTGAACTTTTGACTGAAATGAAGTCACTGAGAAATAGGATTTAGTGAATCACAGGATTAATGAGTGCATGCACAGATGACTGTTCAACACCATAAATGTTAAGATGTGTTTAGGTCATCTCTACCCTCCAATGTCTTCTTACATGATTCCTTTGCCTTCTGAGGTACTTTTTAAAGTCAGCGAGAAAATGCACATCTAGCACTTGACTTGCAGTAATAGCAGAGGTGATTGAAATTAAGATATCCAGCCGCAGGTCTAATCCACAGTCATTTGCAGCTCACTCTGCCCTACAGATGACTCATTTTTCCAGGAATTTATAGCAGCACGATGAAAACTCTCGCGCATCGCCAGCGTCGGGCCGCTCCGGACGGCCGCGAAAACGGTTAGCGCGCGAACCGCAGCCTCTCACGTCCGCGGCACGCCGGGCGATAAAAGCCGACACTAAAGCCCCGGCTGGGTGGGGGGGGGGGGGGGGGGGCGGGGCGGCCCGGGCGCCGCCGCGGGCGGGCGGGGGGGGGGGGGGGGGGGGGGGGGGGGGGGGGGGGGCGGGGGGGGAGGGGCGGGGGGGG
>JAOYMR010000015.1:2957248-2970149 GCA_025802075.1 Tenebrosternarchus preto
CTCTCTCTCTCTCTCTCCCTCTCTTTCTCTCTCTCTCTCTCCCTCTCTTTCTCTCTCTCTCTCTCTCTCCCTCTCTCTCTCTCAGTCCTCCTCTCTCTCTCTCTCTCTCTCTCTCTCTCTCTCTCTCTCTCTCTCTCTCTCTCTTTTCTTCCCCTGTCCTTTACTACAGAGCTGCTGGGTGTGCAGTTTGGAGGGCAGCTCCAGAGTGATGAGTTTGGCCTTTATAGAGTCTATGCTGATGATACAGGAAGTGGCCTACTGTTAAAGAACTACTCAATTTCCTTCCCTTACAGTCATGATCACACACACACACACACACACGTTCCCGTATCCACAGACCCATACTCTCAGAGGGACAGGCACACACCCTTAACAGCTACCTCTAGGGCGCAAGCGATGCATAGTGATGGCTATGTCAGAAATGCTTTGTTTGAGCACAGCAATGCTTAAACACAGCAGCATAATTAAGTAGCGTCTGGGTCTCCCTGCCACACTGCACTACACGCAGCCTTCGTTTGGCGTGAGGGCCTGCTTCATCAAGACCGCGGGAACCACGTGATCGTCAACACAAGCCGTCATTACCGCAACTGTGCATCTTCACGTCAGCCTTTACAAAATTAGTGAGTCTCCCTCCAAAGCCCACAAAGAAACCGATGCTCCACGCACCTCCGAGCGCGGAGGAACCTCCCCTTCCAGTGCCCTTCCCAGCCCTCTTGGAGTTGGTGTGTGTGGTTGCGGAGCAGGGGTGGTGCTTCTGGCAAAACACCAACAACCCCCCCACCACCACCACCACCCCACCCCACCCCCACCTCTCAACCCCCTGCCGCAGTTACGCCGCAGGTTCCATATTTGCCCTCATTACTTGTCGCTGTGTTGACAGGAAACAGTGATTGGTGGGACAAGATACTGTCACCAGGGCTGCAGCTCACTTGGGCTGATCCTTCACTGTAACGTAGATGCCAAAGTGCAAATATGGAGACTGGCACACAGCAATGGCAGCTGAGAGGGGGACCCTTGGAATTCTTTTTCTTCAAATTTTTTTTCTTCGAAAAGTTAACTAATCAAGTCTACTTAATTCAATAATTTATGCGTGATCGCTGGTGACAGAAGAAATTCGGAAGGTGAAGTGTTCATCTTAAGATATATCCATCTTCTAAAGAAATACCACATACAGTATGATTTTGCAAAACAAATGGATAGTAATTACAGAATAAATCTTAAACATGTTTGGTCCACCTGCATAGAGGATCGTTTATTTGACAGAAAAGCCCTTTGCACCTTAATCCATAAAGCAAAATAAGTCATTCTTCTATTAATTCATACAGTACAAGATGCATACACCTAAATCTGCTTTATACTTTCTTGCAATCATGTGACGGAGAAATGGCCAGTCATAAATAGCTCAGCTTATATTAGCTGCTCAAGCCATTGAAACGCTCGGGTGTGGAGAAACACTAGGGAAATGAGAAAAACCCAATATGTGCTTTCCAACAAGCATACATTAATTCGATCCAACATACACCCCTTATGAATGCTCTTGGCTTCCCCTAGCTCGTAACCAGCTGAGGGCTCTTCAAGAATATGGATTGATGGTTTTTTTTCACAGTACAGTATGCTTTTGATGGGCCCTGTGTCTCCCCGAGGGGGTTCCCTGCTTTATGATCAATAATATGAAGTAATGAACAATGTAGTGCTTGAAGACAAATATCCAAACAATGTCATCACACACAAACACAGGCTATATCACCATGTCCAAGTTCCCAGAGCAGAGAACCAGCTTGGAGTCACACAGCAAGCTAATAAAAACTGAATCTCAGCCCTAAGTAGATCCATCAGGTCCTGGATAGCTTCAGCGAGCATTAGTGGCAAAGCTCATTTTAATTTGAGGTTGAATGGTGAGACTAGCCTTTACCTCAACTGGGTGGAGATGGCAGTGGTCAGCAGGCAGGGAGCATAAGATCTCCACGTGAGGACCTTACGATGCAGATGTGAAGTGAAAATGTCTCATTAACAGGCTGCTTGACATTAGTTAGATCATCCACTCATTAGGGCCAGTGACATTCCTGTCTGCTGGTTGGTGGCCAGTCTGGACGTCTTTATAGTGTTGCATCTTCAGGCTTGTGCACTGACTGTTCTAGCTAGAAATGACAGAGCAGGAGTGAACAGGATAGCTTTGTAAAGGCGCAGGCAAATGTGTCCTAATTAAATGAATTAGTTAACCCTGAACACCGCTCATTAAAAAAAGAGGGTGACCCCAGGCCAAGGAGAGTCCTTGTGTGCGAGCAGCAGCCAAATGTGTGTTAGCAAAAGGGAGAGAGAGAGAGAGAGAGAGAGAGAGAGAGAGAGAGAGAGAGAGAGTGAGAAAACGAGAAGGAGAAAGATAGAGATAAGTAGAGAGAGAGGGAGAGATAAAGAGAAAGGGGAAAGAAAAACAAAGATAAAGAGAAAGGGGGAGAAAGAGATGGAGTGGAAGGAGAGAGAGAGAGAGAGAGAGAGAGAGAGAGAGAGAGAGAGAGAGAGACCCATCATTAGCACATTAAGAGCTAATAAAGGTGACAAGACGGGGCGAGGCAAAAAAAATAATCATAATTTACGAAGAGAGATCAATCCTTAGAACAGCGTGAGCAATGAAATTGAAGATATAGATCACCATCCCCTTTATGGGGAGGAAGGGAAATGTCGGGATAATTTGCCTGATAAGCACAAGCGCTGACAGTGCTATATAAACGAGCGAGGATTTATCCCCGCAGAAGCAGATGAGATGGCTGCGGTTCAGGGGGTCTTTGCGAACCCATAACGCCACTGGCAGGCAAAATAAAAACCAACAACTCGGCACGGCGCTGATAGCAACCATCCATTCCGCGCAAATTGAACTGTCACCTTCAGTGTCACTTTTCCAGCCGAGCAGATGAAAAAGACAACCGCGTGGCGGTAATGTTCCGCAAAATGAATTCCCGGCGGGAGAAAAAAAGACGTTACGGACATCAAACAGATAAACACTCGCCGCGTGGAAATTGCGCTCTCAGCGCTGCCTCGAATGGCACGTGGTTTGTTTATGTCAAAGGTACCCTATTTACTAGCCACTTTCCCCCCGCCTCCTTTGATACTTAACATAGCTTTGGCCGTCACATACCCCCAGATAAACTGGCTTAATGGTATTTGTCTTTTTAATGAAAACATGCTAGACAGGTAAACTGAGGGCACAAGTCTAATTCCCCGGACGAGAGTACCCCGGACGGTACGTAGAGTACATTAAACAGGTTAAAAAGCTTTAACCAGTTGAACAGTAATTATTAGTTTTTTCCTTGGGACAAACCAATTAAGACATACATCTTATTTTTGCAAGCGCCGAAGTTACATTGAATGCCCCAAATCAATGAAAAATGCATGTAAACGTCTCTGCTATTTTTAAATATAGCCGTATTATTTAAGTCTATCCTGTGTGTCTGTGTGCACGTGCATATTATTGGCAATTCTGGAGCGCTTTTGACACTGTATTCCTTGTTCAGTACTGTAGGTGTAAGTGATTTAACTATATGTAACGTTATTTGAGTGACAGGGCACATTTAGCAGAAAAACGCACTCAAATCAGAAAATTGTTCACAAAAAACTGAGAAAAACTGTTCTCTTTATTTGTGTGAGTGGGTACACATTCCCAGAGTTCTCCATCCTGTATATAACTCTGGATAATCTTTTCCCCTCTCTAACGCACACACAAACACACACACCTCTCTTAAATATTTAAAAAGATACCTATATCTATTAAGTATTTATCGATTTATAATTTAAAAGATTTATACTTGGCCATTAAAATAGCTTGAATTCCTTTCTCCAATAAGAGGTGTCAAGGGCCATTTGTTATATGTGAATGTCAAACCCAGCACCTGCGGTTGATCACTCTGGTGAAGCGAAATGCTTGGAGATCTCCTCCCTCTGAAGCTGACCGGTAGAGTATACCTGCCCATAGCAACTCTCCCACTGCCGTCAACCCCCCCACCCCCCCCACACCAACGAAAACACTCGCGCCTAGCCACCCCCCTGCCCCCCTAGCACCCCTTATTGATTTACATGAACAGATAAATTCCGTCTGCCCCTCACGTACAAACATTCATCTCCTTCACCCTCACTGCTGGCAGAACGTGATGAGAACAGCTAAGTTCAAATCTTTGGTTGCCTTTTCTGGTCATAGGTTCCTTCCATATTTTTTTAACCCCGAATCACCTTCACGTCCACGGCAGCCTGTGCCGTCATTTCTCTGAGGCGTTCGTTTCCTTTATTAAGTCTGAACCACAACACACAGCCACCACCTCGCAAGAGTATAATCAATACTAATGAAGCAAATGTCTACAAAGAAGTAAAGCTTTAAAAAGAAAGGCCATTTTGGAAACTTTTGAGAGTTTGAAATTAGGATCGATTTACATAGACCCAGTCATCACAGTGACTCTTTGGGATGGATGATACCATCCCACGAGAGTAAACCGTATTCAAACTGACCCAGACATACTTAGCATATTTAACATAAACGTGAATTAGCATTTAAGTCAAGTCAGTTAGCAACTGTTGGTTAGCAACTGTTAAGGTTTTCTTCCTTATTTGGACAAGAAACGAATTGCAAAAAAGATGTTCTTAATATTTATTCTATGAGAGAACTGATAATTCTTTATAATCTGGTGGTAGATGGTGGTCAAAAATGCAATAAGATGGGTTGAAAGGACAGGGCGTAACATCTTGAATGGATCGAATGCTCTCGGTAGACTAGACTGCTTCCATGATAGCCGTATTGTATCAGTTTTATATATAGCTACAAAACGTTAAAAGTGAGTAATGGGGTAACTTTGTATGGAGGAATTTCTTTATATTTTGCTTGGTTACCGTTTAATCTTTACAATTATTGGTTTTATAACATCGTTAGCGAGATGTTACACAAAATTCATTACGTTATGATGCTTTAAAACCACACTATACATTATGTATAAACAGCTTATGAATATTCAATCTCTAATGCATACAAAATGGTAAGAAACACTGGTTGCTCTTTGTGTGAGGTAAACACATGTTTTGGCAATTGGCTTTTGAGGGGGACAGCGAGTCGCAGTCAAACGTTCATGAATATCTTTAAGTCTTTTGGCACTTGTACAAACAAGAAGGTCACGCCCGTTGCCTGAAAAAGAGGAAAAACTGTACTTAATACGAAGAAAGGAAGTGAGTAATTTGTTCTCTCATTTGAGGACGGGAAGGAGGACTTGGTGCCAGCCAGACTAGATTCATCATAATTCCCCTCAGCTGAATCAGAACTCCGGGCTGGGAGGTTAAGAGAGGGAAAAAGAGTGCAGCAGAGGTGGAGAGAGGAGAAGAAAGGGAACACAAGAAAGAAAGGATAAAGGAGAGGGAGAGAAGCGGGGCGCCGGGCCCAGGCATCACACAGGGACCACGGTTCAGGAGGCTGAAAGGAAACATGTTTTCTTATAACTTCAATGAATGACAAGGAAACCATTAACACGCGCCTTCGGTGCAGGGGATTACAGACTGCACATGCTTGGCTATTATTCAGGCTAATTAAGTCTTTTGGCATGATTTCCCAAGAACAAAGAGAAAAAGGAGACCAGAAACAGCTTAATAGCTTTGGGGTGCCTAGATTCCAAGGAAGAGATATTAATATGCACTTTCCTTTGCAATATTATTGTGTCACAGTTTATTAATCCCTTAAAAAAAAAAAAAAAAACAACAAAAAATCCTGCTTTACCAACCAAATTTTGGCAACATGACAAGAGGTGTGAAGTATTTAAATCTCAGGTAAAAAAAGAAAAAAAGCATTATTAATTTAATCAATCATGCTGCATGAAACATTGCTTGATATGGGTTATTATTTAAAATACAACTCATGATGTTATCAGTTATAAAAAAGAAAGAAAGAACCATATTTACTGTTGTAATGATTCAGAATGTATATATTGTGCCATTAAACTGAATAATGCGCAATGTATAATCAGGCAAACATGATAAGACCATTATACACAGACAGAACCAACCACCTAAGCTTGGACAAGTTATTGCAGTTTCAAAATCCACTTTCATTTTATATTAAGTATTTTTTGCCTCCACTTGCCATAGGTCTGGAAATGGTCATCGCTTACCAAACCATTGTCCAAGCAGGGGGCACAGCATGTGATTGTGGAAAGCTGTAGTCAGTTTGCAAGATACAGTTAACTACCCAGTATAAGGTACAGTGCTAGTGTACTGTGTATAACAGAACTAGTGTACTGTGTATAACAGAACTAGTGTACTGTGTATACCAGAACTAGTGTACTGTGTATACCAGAACTAGTGTACTGTGTATTCCAGCTCAGTCCTGTTCCTGCTCATAAATACTGAATGATAATGCAAATGAGAGGGACTGGATGCTCGTTCAAGAGGGGGAAAAAAACCTTTTTCATTCCTTCAAAATTTGAGTTGTAAATGCTTTGATTATTATGATATTTAAGAATAAACATTTATGGTGGAATGATAAACAAGGTGTAAAGGGAAGGCTGGAAACATGTGTTTACAATGGATAACCAATGGAAATCCACCAGCTGGATGTGTAAAGGCAGTAATATCTCCCTGTGGAATGGCCACATTGGCGGGGCATGTGGATACAGATACATGGGCATGTTTTACACTCTGAATGAGAGGAATTTCCCATATCAGCTCTCATGTCAGCTAGAGTGGAGATGGCAGCACCGGACTTGATTCAATTACCAGCATCTCTCTCAAGACATTAAACTTTAAGAGCCTCTCTGGTTGGTGGTGAGGGACACTGCGTGTCTGTGTGTGGGCAGACAGTCGATCTCTGGGATACTGACAGCAAGCAGATAGGATGAGACACATCTAATAGAGCGTGAAGTGGAAGACCTTGAGAGACAGACGATGAATGATAAAGGCAGACAGACAGGAGGGTGGCAGAGGGAGACAAATAAGTAACTTCCTCAGTGCTGTAAGATATCAGTATATGTATGTGATATCAGTATGTGTATGTGATATCAGTATATGTATGTGAAATCAGTATGTGTATATGATATCAGTATATGTATGTGAAATCAGTATGTGCATATGATATCAGTATATGTATGTGAAATCAGTATGTGTATATGATATCAGTATATGTATGTGAAATCAGTATGTGTATGTGATTTTTAGTCCGGTGTGTCACAACATGTCACAATATGTAATAAAAGCACTGCATCTGCTCTGATCAGATTAAGTCATACTAGTGAATATCTAATGATGACTTTGATAGTAACAATAACTTTAATTTATGTCGCAACTTTCACACATAAAACTTCAAAGTCTATACAAAAAGAGAAATCAGCAAATCAATCAGAAAAAAAAAATAAATAAATAAATATATATATATATATATATATATATATATATATATTTGTTTGTTTGTTTGTTTGCTGATTGATTTGCTGATATCTGCTTTAATTCCTTTTGCTGATTGATGATGCTATGATGTGTATAATGTGTTTTCTCTTTCTCGTATATGTTAACACTTCTGCCGCAACATTTTAAACAAATCACTGCCTTTCTCTCATGGTTTTAGATAATCCTGATAATAAATACAGGATGTCAGTGGTTTAGATGCAGTCATTTTCAGAATTTTCAGAGTAAGCTTTCAAGCGTCTTGTAGTGTGAGGAATGATGTAACACACGCAATGTTTTCTACTTTAAGAGGAGTTCATTTTAACGACCCATAATGTGTGAGCTTCAGTTTAGACAGCTCTGCTGTTTCAGATTGGCATGCCAACAGCAGGCTTTACCTACAAACTTTTCGTCCAGGTCAATCCACATTCTTAGATGGGACCATTTTAATTCATAACACTGAGAACGACAGAATCGACAGAATAAACAGAATCACATGGCAGGGTTATAAAACCAATATATAAACAGAATTGCATAAACATTATAAGGAAAGTGACAGACAAGCTAAAACTACCGTAGATCTAATAAACCATAAATGGGAAGGTTTATTACACAGTCTTGTATTTTCTCCTTTTGAAAGGACAGAGGAAACAAGTGCGTATTGCTGTTTTAAAATGCCAAATGTCCAACACTCACTAAAATGTTTTTAACACCAGCTAAGCGGTCATGTGTTGCAACCCAAAACAACTACATGTGGGAGAAAAACGCAAGCAACTGACATTTTTGCATTTCGAGTGTGGAGGTCCATCCTGCGGCATATTTGAAATGGATAAATGGCTTTATGGGGACCATAGAGTGGATTTTGTGTAATTTCATGATACATCAAATAACCCTCCCAACCCCCAAATCGGATGAAGCCATCCAGCAAACCCTTATCCATGCAGTGTGGTGGGACCTTTTAAATTTGGTCACACCACTGCCAGTCACCCGCCCCCCCACACCACACACACACACATACACACACACACACAGCACTGTTGGCTGCTGCTGCAGCCACTTTTCATTAGGCTTTTTTCTCTTCCTCTCTCCCCCAATGTCTCATTCCTCCCATTCCTCTGTTTAGAGTCTAATTATCCTGTGCCTTCTGTTCGAGACACTCCTCTGTGTGATACAAAACAGTCACTTCCAAAGCAAACTAGTTCTTAATTTTCCCTGACAGACTCCTTTAAACATGCTGGCAGAATGCAGTGTCTAATTGAAAGCACATTCCTATTCCAAACAAATTAGGCACAATTAAGGGTCCTGAGTTATGAGTATCTATCATGATGAGATGTTTTCGTAAAAATCACCACGTTTAGATCAAAGTCTGCCGACCCTTTGCTTAATTGCCTCATTAGGACCCTCAGCTATGGGCTTCATAAATACAGGGCCAGCCAGCTTCATTTGGGAATTACTCTAAAAGACGACCCTTAAACTAATCGCTTCCACATTTCTATAAATGCTTCATCTGTTTTAGGTATAAACAAAAAAATATATATATATTATATATATATGTTTTCTTTCACCCTTTTCTGTCTGTGCAATGGAAATTCCAGTAGTTTTTTTTTATCACCAGTATTTTTTCATTACATGCTGGTGTCGTCCATTGCACTGCAAAAAGTAAAGTGGTAACAAATTGATGTAGTATTCTAAAACATTACTCTCTGAACATTATCCCAAAAAATTCCTCCCAACAAAATCAGTTCCATCATCACATGACTTCTAAAGCATCTCTGATTAATAGGAATGTTGTCCCAAAATGCACTAATGATACCATCTAACGAAGGGGGTGGAAAGTACCATGGCCTGGCAGTCTGACAGTGACACTCGAGCTCAGGCTGTTTTAATTCAGCCTCGTAAATGAGCAGCCCGTGTTTCGTCTGACAGCCTTTTTCAATTCCGAGCACCACTTTATGGGCTCACTGTAGAGAGGAGGGGCAAAACCCGGCTGAAAAGTGGA
Source organism: Tenebrosternarchus preto (assembly GCA_025802075.1). NCBI lineage: Eukaryota > Metazoa > Chordata > Actinopteri > Gymnotiformes > Apteronotidae > Tenebrosternarchus > Tenebrosternarchus preto. Next base: position 2,966,649 of record JAOYMR010000015.1, read on the forward strand.
GACAGATAGTGGCACGGAACATTTGGAAGCGATCCCATTTTAGCTGGCTCGATTGACGTCTCAGTGTTTAATGGATAACACTGCATGGTGTCAGTGCTGAACTAATCCAACCCGAAAAGGCAAATTCAGTCTACTCAAATGTGGTCAAATTCAGTCTGCTCAAATGTGGTCAAAGTCAGTCTACTCAAATGTGGTCGAATGTCATGATGAGATATGTTTCTAAATGTCTATCGCTCATACAATGTCTTAAGCCAGTTTGAGAATTCCAAGAATGATGTGGTAACAGTAGCCAATCAGAAGTGTTCCAAAGAAATAAAGTCTGAAAACAAATGTCACACTGGGTTAAAAGGCTGGGCTCTGACTGACTACGAGAAGCTTTAGCAGGATTTCAGTGACAGCATCAAACTGCGGCCAATGGTTTATCCTGGAAATGCTCTCTCCTCAAAAGAGCAGAAAACACATGTAATAATGCTGTGATTCTTTAAAACTGAACCCTTAATAAGAAAACTTCACCCAAAACATTCTAGCATGTTTTTTATATATATATAGCTGTAGCAGGTTTTGTTGACCTGCTAACCTTTCTATAGCGACACGCATACTGCCAGCAAGCTGAGAGAGACGTCATGAAACGGAGAGACTGTTCAGACTGGAAGAGAGACCCACGACTCAGGCAAGAAAATGACTGATAGTGCATGAACAACCACAATCCCCTCGTTGGGCTTTACTGCCCCCAATCTGGCCCTTATCCACATATGTCTCTCATCCTGTACTGACAGCACTAATAGAATATGCATGGCCCCATTAGCATATGAGCTAATAGTGCCCCAGAGGGAGGGCACAGACATCAAACTTTAAGTAGAAATCAAAACAGTGAGAGGGAGGGAGGAGGGGGAGGGACGGGAAGGAGCCTCTCGCCCTGAGAGAAACCTGGCCTGGGGGGGGTGGGGGGGGGGTACGTACTGCTCACACACTCACACAGGCTGAGCCATCCCTCTTGCAGTCACGCTGACAGGGGGAAAAGCCTCAGTGAATATCCCCGCTTCTGAAGGAGAGGACCAGGAACGACGCCGACGGGAAGGGCCTCGCGTTTCTACGCCAGCCTGGATCTGTTTGAGGACCTTCACGGCTCTCGGTGAAGCTGCTCGGTATGTTCCCGGTATCAGCGACGCAGACGTTCTGGCTTTACTGGAGGGAAGAGGGTCACCGACTGCTGTCGAACGTACACGTATGGTTTTGTGCCGCCGTTAGGGTGGAATAAAGCCAGGCCCTTATGTGCACCTTTACACTGCACAAAGAACTCAGCACAGATTAGCATCTCAGGTCTTCGGCCCGGGCGAAACCACCACGAGTGGTCTGGCACCCGCCCGAGATTTTTCAGCAAAAGAGCACACTGCATTCTCTCTGAACCTTGACACTGAATCAGATGCATTTCCGCGAGCCAGTAGAAATGAAAATAGCGCATAAGAAAGCAATTTTGTTCTGCAATCACACTCACAGAAGGGGAAAAAATGCAGCACGAGGCTAATGAAGGACTAATTGAGTCACGTCCCGTGACAAGGCGAGCCGCTCTCCGGATCCCGGGGCCCCGCGCCCGTTCCCAGTCGTTATGGGTAACGGTAACTTCACGCAAAGGGGGAGAGGAAGCAGGTAGCAGAGGTCAAGAATTAGACCCAAAGGAACGGAACAGAGCAGGTCAAATTGCCACAGATCTCACACAATGTGTAGAAAAGAAGCTGTGTCGATACATAACTGCATAATTTTCAATAATGGTCCAATTAAGAAGTCAATTTTAAAGTATTTGTCTGACACCCGCAATATGAGACATATGGAATTGCCTGCACAAAATCATTCCACTGCACGCCATATTGTGTATTAATTCATAAAATTAATTACTTTAATTAAATAATTGCCTCTCTCTCATTATTTGAACAATACCTGAACAAAGTATCTAGTAAGTAGGATACATATGCTAAGATGCCATGGTTTTGTTCTTTTAAAACCACTATTTCCAACCACAGAATATTTAAACAAGATGTTTATGAATTTACAGATTATAGATTATTCATTATAGATTGCTTTATATACTGCTGTGCACGTCTATACACATCACATTACCTACTGGAGACAACATGAAGGAAGACATAACCACACACAACTTTGGACATGACCAAAGTATGACTTCAATCTAACATGCCACACAAAACACACTACACAACTGAATTGCAAGTCCTGTTATTTTTTTCACCACAGTTCCATATAATCAAATTTGGCATATCTTTTATGGGATTTGTAGCGTTAGAATATTTGTAACGGTTCTGTTCTCTTGCTCAGGCAGCCTTGTAAAACCCTGGCTCTGTGATGGTTGGCGTGATTGTACAAAGGCAGGCGCCTTTAAGGGGCGGAGGCTGGGCCTTTAACTGGGAGGTGAAGCAGGCTGCTCATCAAACGGCCTTTATTTGCAGATTTTATTGCCAGCGTTGCCAGGTTTTAAGGGTGTCCATCTGGGTAATGTCGGCTATAACAACCTCAAACCCCACTTCCACCCCCACCACCCGCACCACCACTGGAACCACCGATTCATCAATCCAGACTTCGACGGTACAACCCAGTGAGATGCGAACATCTCAGGTCAGTGGGAATCGATCGAAGCGGCAGAGCTCCATATCGGGGTCGACTTACGGCAGCGGCGATGACGGCTCGGGAATCCGCGATGGCTCGTGCGAAACGCCTTCCTAAAGATGTAAAAGCCAGAAGGTGCTGAACTCGGAGTCCAAAGCCATTGGTTTTGACTCAACATTAGCTTAAGATAAATTCAAGTAGTATGGCGGGTGCTGTAAATGTCTGAGGTTCTTTTTGGTCCATGCAGATGGTCTGGCAGTGTGACAAAGCAAACTGGGCCCGGACCCAAACTCCAACCTCTATTTCATGGCAGCTTAGCACGTTCTCCTTCTCTAGATTACAGTCAAAGGACTTTAAGAGTGCCAGGCCATGATGGAATCATTTACAAAAGACCCGGTTGCCACAGTGACATTAATTTGAGTGCAAGAACAAAGGGCCCTAAAAATCACAATCGTCGCCCTGTAGAATAAGAGCAGGAATCTCGAATTTGATTGGACCTGACTGCGATTGATAGAGAGCGGTGGTGTTAATACTGTGAACGATCAGGTGATTAGAACCATAAGTGCTTTAAGAGTGTGTGTGAGTGTATGTGAGTGTGTGTGAGTGCATGAGTGTGTGAGAAATGCAATGCGAGCTGCAGGAGCATCCCTGAGGATTTACATACTGGTCTGGAGATGCATGCACACGCATGCACACTTACACACATACACACATATACACAGACAGACATAAACAACACACACCCACACAAACACCCACACCCACACACACACTAATCTTGGTCACTGGGCTCAGGCTCTTGCAGGTGTTGTGTCTCCTAGCGACAGATACCTTAACCTTCACTATGTAAATGCACACCTCTCTCACACACACACACACACA
>JAOYMR010000015.1:2977767-2987767 GCA_025802075.1 Tenebrosternarchus preto
CACACACACACATATATATATGTCGGTTATAAGTCGGTTATAAAGGGTTACAAGGTGCATGTATAAACATCAGGTTGGTGTCTCCATCTTTTATGAACAGGGACTGAAAAAATATGAAAGTTTGTAAAAACAAACCATGAACCCCGAACGGTCAGGGGCTTGGCGTGGCGTGTCGGAGCGGGGAAGCGTGCGAAAAGCGTGTGCCGGCCACGGTGCCCGCGAGGTGGCATGGGCAGCGCAAAATGACCCTCGCTGGGGTACCGTATACAACATCCATAGGAGGGTTCGAGCTGCATCAATCACAGCTGCCAGATGCCAGGTGAGAGATGACGTTACTCAATAGTCATGCATCAGTGATCAGAATCCAGAGTGTGTGATGGGGGGGGTTGGGGGGTGGGGGGGCAGGTTTGCCCTTGTTCAAGTTTTCCACTCATGATATTCATCCCCTAATGTTTTTTCTTACTTCAACAATCTCAAATCGCTGTATACCGTCTTTTAACGTGAACCAAACGTGTGGGTTTGTGCGTGCCAGCCATTAACCTATAATAAAGCCTTCAACGTTTAATTACCAACGAAACATCTCAATGGGTCCTTGGTTTTTTTATGCCAAAGTTGTGACGGCCTCCTTAACAGGGACTTACTTAACGGGGCTGTGAGAGTCTGCTGGGTATGTGCCAGAGGGAGTGTGTCATAATGCACAGTTATTAGTGGAGTGGTAAAGAGCCGAGTCTCCACCATCTGTTCCCTCGCAGAGTCGGATATGGCCGGGAAGCCCAGACAGCTCCGCCCATCACCGCTTCACTGCAAGCTTAGCTGCTAACCGTCCACGTACCCAGACTGTAACACAGCCAGCGCTGTGGCAGTGACAAGGCCAGGCTCCCCTACATCTGTGTAACTCAATGCAGTTCTTTCGGACCGTTCCTTGACGGAATACAAACACATACTTCTCTTCTCAGTTTGTCATAAGTAACTGTTTGTGGCAGTTCGGCTGAAGCGTGTTAAAGAGGCAGCGGAAGAGCGGTCCAGGGCGCCCTGCGCACGCTGAAGCTGTTCTTGTTTTTTGACAGGCTGCGCCGGCCGATAAGATTGACATAGAGAGGCAGAAATTATGCAAGTGCCATTTTTTATTAAGCCCGAGCCGTTAGGGCATGGGTCACCCCTACCCGAGCAAACGGCTTGTTAGGGGCTACTTCTTCTGCCCCGCCTGTCTTGCCCAGGACAGGAGGCTCTTTATGCCGTCCATCAGATGAAATCCAGCGACAAAAACGTCCTCTGCCCGCAAAGTTCAGCCCGTTGCCTTCTATTAGCACCACTCAAAATGACCCCGCTTTAGACCATACGCCCCACCCGTTGGTCCGGGGATTTTTCTCCGCGGAGACGATCCGTGCCCTCCTGCTCTCCCTGCCCCGAGTCACTCGCCGGGTCGCCCCGGCTGCCTCGCCCTGGGCGCCTCTAATTGAAAGCGTTCCCGGGGCTGGACCGAGTTCCGCCGTGTGGGTAATCCTCCGCCGGGGTGAGTTCACATGGTCCTAATTACGGGCCTACGCCGCTCCCTCCACCCTCCTGCCTCTCTCCCCGCACCTCCACTCGCTTGGCCCAGCTTTTGCGGGAGTTTATGTTATTAAGCGCTTGCTGCATGGTTCCTGCATGTCACAGGGGCTGGGAGATGTTATCGCCGCCACCCGACGTATACGGTTACCTTGCAAATATTCCATAAATTAGATTGGGATTGGCAATTCTGGAATATGGAAGTGGAGACAAGGCGAGGGAGAGGGCAGGCTGGACTGTTAGGGGCAGGACAATAGAATCTCCTGCTGTTTGTTTTGGACAGAGAGACATTAGCAGGAAGTCACAGGCAAGCAGAAAAGTAATACCTGTAGAAAAAAAAGTGGAAGGTGCTCAGGGGGCTTTTAGAGTTTCTTCAGTGCCAAAACAGAGGAGACACAACTCTGTAGATTCTTTTTTCAGAGATTCTTTGGGTCCAGCCCTGATTCGGCCCTGGTTGGATTCGGCCGAAGCTGCATTTCTGGTTAGTGATAGGCATACATCCTCCCTGTAATCAAATAAGGCCATGTTCGGGTCTGGAACTTTTCACCTCCCAGACAGCACTTCCAGCTGCATCTCCATGCTGAAAGTCCCTCACTACATTCATCAGGCTTGAAATGCGATTCTGCAGGGCACCGATCCAAAGAATCTGACAAGCGAGTGCAAAAATTAAAGTTTCGCAATTTCCTTTTTCGTATTTTCAAAAGTGGGAATGTTCTTGAAGCATGTTAACAATTAAAGATTAAAATCTCAAGACGAAGTTCCAATCGGACTGTTTGATCCTCAGTACAGTTATATCAAAGCATATCTGATACTGTTGTTCACCTAACATTTCAAAACACGTCACGGAAAAAAAAAGCCTCACGGTAGGAATTTCCCCCAGGTCCTAAGATTTACTCATTCATTTACTTTACATTACAGCAATAGAGAGAAGTAACTTAATGAAAGAAAGAAAACATGAATGAACGAACGAATGAACAGACTCAGATAGATAGATAGATAGATAGATAGATAGATAGATAGATAGACAGACAGACAGACAGACAGACAGATGGTTTTCATGCACCTGCTAATGTTTTCTGTATTATGAACCAGAAAACACACACTGCTGTCTAAAGCTATAAGGTGTCATTTGTAAATTCACAACCCTATAATTTCCTAAACAAATCTACACATCTATGTTTACATCTAATTGACTAAGAACACATCTGTGAATTGTAGTACTTGTAGATTATATATGCTAAAATATAATTGCTAAAGTAATCTGTGAATTATTCAGAAAGTGCAATTTGATCGGATTACCTTGGGCTAGTTTCAGGTTCACTTCCTGTTGCAGAGAAAAGCAGGCTTTTTTTTTCTTTTGTTCAAAGTTAATTAACGTTTAATGTAATTACAGTCAGGCAGCAGGACATGGAAGAAAGGGAACTAAAGTGTAGAGAGAAAACAGAGAGAAAACCTGGGCAGAACTGTAGATCATTCCTATGTTGTAAAATATGCGAGATTCCCCCCAAAAAACTGCAATTCACATGACAAAAATCTAAGTTTTAAGTTCTACAAAGATGCTTATTTTTTCTACAGTTGCACTATGCAATTAACTGTTATTATCTTTTACATTAAAGTCAGCTCTGTCAAGTTAAAATAGAAATTTGGTCTATGGGAATTTTCATAGAGAATTGCTATGGACTGATATAGTCCTTGAATAAGTGGTAATGAATATTTTTGGTTCTCAATGGCAATGTAGGGAAAAAGCATCCAAAGTCACTGTACCCTCCGTGGACTTTACAACTTTTTATTTCTATTCATGAACTGAATAGAATTCAATTTAATTAAATTTAATCTTTTATTCATGACATCGCCATGGACTACAAGAAAAAAAAAAACAATACAAATGTATGTCTTTCTACTGAAAATGATTTTGTTTGAAGATCCTTTGTTTGGGTATTTCATAACTGGATTTTCCAAACTATTCTAATTTATAAAAGAAAAAAAAAAAAAAATTCTTGCAGTCCAAGATACCAAGAGCAACCAAGATTGAAAGAGGGTTGAAATTATAACCAATTAACTCAGAGGGAGTTTCAACAACTTGATCAAATCGCCCTCTGTTATTTTTATGAGTATAAACTTTATCTTACTCTTTTATCTTATGGTCACCATCATTTCAGGCCGGTTCAGTGCAACCGTTATGAACATTTATGTCCTGCTGCTTTAGTTACACCAACTCTTACTTATACAAACTAATGTACCCACACGTTCAGGAGCACATGTTACAGTCACGCCCAGCCAAGGCCGGGTAGGTCAAGGGTTCGAGGGTTCAAGTCTGACTAAGGGCAACCTATGCAAAACCCGTTACCTGTTCGTCTGCGTGTCGGCGCAGGTTTGGCAGGCGTGCAATAACCACCTCCACACACACTTCTGCTTGTGTCGAAGCTTTAATTGAGTCTTGAAAGCTTGCCACATTTGAGAGGCCTCTTGACCGCATGCTGAGCAAACCTACGAGAGGGATAATTGGGCCTGCACTTAAAGGCATCTTTAAACAAAAGCAGGGAAACAGATTCAGCACCAGCCTGCTCGCCTCGTTTTTTTTTTTTTTTTTTTTTTTTTACTGTTTTTTTGGCAAACCAGCACACAGGCCAGTTACAGTAGATGGGAGCCATTAGCTTTTTTTTCCCCTTGGCAAAACCAAAAAGGGTTTGGTTAAGGAACCGCTACTGCTCTTGCACCTGGTAAGACACTCGTTAAAGTTTGCTCTGTTATACCTGATGCGCTGGGCGGAATTACGAATGTGCTATATAAAAAACGTATTCATGAACTTTAAGAGTGAATTATGACTGAATCTAAAACTGACAAAAATTGACACAAAACCAATAAGTGGAGAAGAATATGAAAATTTTTATACAAATATTTTGCAGTTGTAAAGAAAAACAAGAACATGCATTAGGAAAAAAATAGCGCAAATCACCGTTTTTAACTTACAGCGTTTAATGCAACACAATGATTGGTGAGCATGTCAGACGAATCAGCAGAAAGTAGTGTGTTCAATTGTGCTTAAAATCTTTGCTCGTCGCTCAAAAAAATCGTGTTGTTTCGCAGCACGTCTGTAATGGGGTCTGTTCTTCATTTGAATAGGAGAGAGAGTGCGCGGCGTCCACGGCAGCCTACACCCCCGCCCCCGCCCAACCCTCAACGTGTGAGTAACGGCTCCGCAACACGACGCGCGCGCGCTGCACTTCGGAACATGTGGTTCTTGTTTCAGAATGTTTTACTGCTGAACAATGTTTTTGCCTTGGAGCGCAGCACCACTTATAAAGAGCATATTGTCCCTGCGTGCCCACACAACATACACACACACACACTGTATGACATCAGTAGTACTTGGGCTGGTATAGTCAGCTCACATAAATAAACTGTGCCATTAATAACTCAGTGTAGACTACTGCAGTCTTCCCCGCCTTCTTTTCTCTCTTGTACGTCTTGTTCTTGTAATTTCCAGTTCTACCTCCATGTTTAGCAGGCAATGTTATAATGCAAAAAATCTGCAAATGCAAAACCCTAAAATGTGGATTCCTTATTTATTTATTTGTTTGTTTATCATTGTTTATTTTCATACACAGCACATGTCAAATCGCTGAGCACAGTAGTAGCTGGCATATGTAGCTACCACAAACAAACTCTTGGAATTAAAGCAAGATGCGAGATAACAACCACAAGGTGGCATCATATTCATTATAATGAAACACAAGCTCCTTCCACATATCCACTGAACTAGCCTGTGGATGGTGCTACACAACCATTAATGTGGCCTTTAAGAAATACAGAGGGCACAATGCATCTACAACCAAGCCTGGTCGAATATGTGCCTGATTACTGTACTATTGTCATAGTAACAGTCAAGAAAAGAAATGTACGCTGTAAAATTTGCCTAACCGGTATGTATGTATAGTCATATGTATGAATGAAAACAAATACGAATAATTGCTGTCTGTCTTCAAACTGGCTTGTTTAAATGTTAACTTAGTTCATTTGGTGAAATGTTTTTTTTTCTTTTATTTGTGGATATGAAGGTCAGAAAAGCTTTGTCCATTGTGTCGGTGTAATTTGACAACCCTTTAGCTGTAAAAACTCTCTGCGCCCTTACAAATATTTGCCTGCGCACACCCTATGGTTACAAGCTAGCTGTTTTGCTACACAGGTTAACGGAGATGAGATTTTGGCATTTGTAGCTAGTTATGTAGACCTTTTGAAATGTAGCACTGGTAACACTATCGGTAGCTGACTATCTTCCAAACACACAATTCCTGGATCTTTTGATTCAGTGTTTCGTCTCCCCAACGTTTTTTCAACTCCAAATATGTTAATCCCGTAAAGATGTTAACCACGTTTCAGCTATGCAATCAACAGTGAATCTGTCAGACTCATGAAGTCTGCTTTTACATTTTTACATTGTGATTTGTCTTTAGACCTAACCACCTTGTAAACCAGCTAGCTACTGACCAGCTAGTGTTCAATTTAGCAGGATTTACTTGTAAAAAAAAACAAACAAAAAAATTGTTCCAATGTACAGACTATGGTGGCATCTCATCAAATCGGGTCAAGCCATTTCTATTAAAGATACATTCGTGAAGTCAGGAAATAGCGCCCCTAGCGGTTAAGTAGGTGAACACAACAAAGGTGGAACGACTTTTATTCTTTGGATGCGTCTTCAATTCCCACCCATGAATACAAAAAGCACATCTCTAACATCGAGGGTTAGGTGGCTAGGAGTTCAATTATTTTTCTAGCAAAACCAAACTTGTCCTGATTTCACTTTGAAGACACTGAGGTAAGCCGTTTATTAATAATACTTGTATAGATGATTAACGTATTGTATTATACTATATATTTCCAACATTTCTTTGTTATGAGAGCCCATGCGTTTATGTCAGGGCCTGTGTTAGCTAGCTGACAAGCTAGTTAGCATCTTTAGCTGCAACGTAGTTATTTATTTTTGTGATAAATATATATTTTTATGATAAAGATATCAACTCGCTTCGTTATGTAAAGTCGGTCAGTCGCACAGTCCAACATCATACAGGTTGTACATACCTGTCTAGGAAGACCGTTGTTAATTCTGTATGGATTTTTGTGGAAAAAAGGTCGGGGTCATGTGTTACTACATCTAATCAACCAGCACAGAAAACTCCATGTGGACCGAAGAATTTTACGCTGATTTTGTGCAACAAAGTGTCTTTTGGTCGAGAATGGCATCTAGTCGAGGATTATGACGGGACGTCTACTTCCAGTTTACTTAGGATGTAGTCTGTTGTAAAATAAATCCCACGTTTATTGATTCTTCGGGTGTAGAAACGTTGGGCTCAGTATGATCGAGCTCCTAATTTAGCTCTTACCAGCTTTCCATTGGTGCTAATGATAATTAACATGCAAATGAGCTCAGGAAAATGGTGAGTAGAAATTGTCCATCGGGGCTTTAATTACTGTTTGAATACTGATATTAGTTATGAAACTTTTTGCTTTTTGTAAGGCGCAGGATTGAGTTATAACTCTGACATTAGTTTAGTTAATCTGGCAGGAATTAAGTTGTTTTTTTTTGTTTTTACTAGCATGACCATCACCAAACATGTAAAAACATCTTTTAAACCCTTAAAGACATTTGATCTGTAAAGACCTAATATTATTTACTTTAATCCATTATGTCCAGAATAAAATCCAGTTAAGTGTAAAGAATTTTGCCTGAAGACCTTCTGAATAGTTCAGTTTTAATGAATTGGAAGGGAAAAGGCATTTTCAATATTCTTGTCCTACTTTAGCTTTTAATTAGCATGTCTTAATTAAGCAGTATATCTAACTTCAGTCCTTAATTAACTCCCCTTAATTAAATAGTACATTAAATTATACTGTGCATGACTAGTCTCAAGTACTGCTACTGGTATAAAAACACTGATGTTAATTTTTAGAACACTTTTTTTTAACATGGATTCCTTAGATAACCCAAAAATTGCAGCTGTATCCAAACCCTTAATTTGATCTTTAATTCTAATTAAATAAACCCGTAACACTGTCAGTTATATTTAACTGGTGCGTTACGATATCAGTCAATGTATTCACAACTATAGTTTACTATTGCCATCTATGGAGGTCTTTCCCCCCCCCCTTTTATTTGCTGATCACATGGCAAAAGATACAAAAGATACAAAGAAAAAGCAGTTACATGCACAACCAGTGAAAAACTCTTCAGATCACTTACATTTGGCATAAACCATAACCCAAACTCAACAGGCTAACACGCACATCTGGGAGACAAGAAAGATTTAATGTTGGTTTATACACATAAGGTTGGTACATCTATTTGAATATGCCTTCTATATGTAATATATGCTGATATCAATCTCAGTGTAATTTCACCCATACGAGTTCATTCAAATAAGGTTAAGTGTTCTTTGTAAACAGAAAATACATGAATGTCATTGTGATTTTATTCTTTGTCACCAGTCATCTCATTGTAGCACTGACTCTGCTTTCCAGTAACATAAACCAACAGGAGCTAAATCAAACCGTAGGGCAGTTTCAGGCCATTAATCAAGGACCACCAGACAGTCCACATGGTAGTGAGATCCCAGCTCGCTGAAACAGAGTTCGATTGCTCGATTCAGTTGTTTCCAACTGAAGCTGGGCAAAGGAAAGAAAGAAACAGAAAAAAAAACAAAAAACAAAAAAACAGACCATCTGGAGATGCCTGAAAAATGTAGAAATGCTGCTTTAGGATGATTCACATTAAAGGACTTCTTGTGTTTCACCGTTATCTTTTCTACTACCTTAGCCATACCGGTTTGTTATAGTGATTCCTGCCTGGGGACTGGACATCTAGAACCTGAAGTGAAAACTTCAACCTCCTGAATCATCCTGTATCTGCAGTGCCACACTGAGTTGACCTCTGCACTCACCCCGTTTCATGCACCATTAAAGCTTGGAAATCTACATCAAAGGATATTGCAGTAGTTGTGCAAAATCTACCATCGTAATGCCTCGTTTATGCGATGGCAGAGGTCCAGTCACTCCAAGAACCTACTCAACTGCTGCCTCTGCAAAAAAGCCATGACTATTTAATTAGACTACCTGGACAAAGTACATGCAACACTGGCGGGCCATGTGATGTTTTGCACATCCTTTACAGACTTACTTGGCTATGTTTCTTAGTCAGCCTATGTCCATTTCCTACGTACAGCATCCCAGCTCATTGCCCATAGCTAGGCTGCAACTGTGAGATCAGAGAGTACCAATAACATCAGCTCAGGGAACCATCTGGCATCACATACAAGTGGCCAGTCACAGAGGAGAGGAGAGGTCGCACAGACAACGTAATCACACTGATCACTTATTCGTATTTTAACCTACTCTAGTGCAAACAGAACATTGTGAGACCAGCAGACGTGACCTAGAAAGACAATAATTACAACTTCAAATGAAGTCAAATGCAATGAATAAATAATGATACAATCAAGCGCGCATCTCTTTACAAAGAGAACACCAGAAAGACCCGTCGAATCACCTTCCTTCAAGGTGGCACAGTTCACCAGCACTCTACTCTCAGAAGGCACCTCTCACACTTTAAAAAGAAACAGGAAACGACAACAAAAAGTCATTTTAGAAATTTGATGGCAAATTGACTTGGTATAATGACTCTGTCCTGTTCTATAAAAGCATGGCTAAAAGGCGGGATGGTTAAATCATTCGGATAAAAAGACTAGCAGAATGTTTAGTCTGAGGAAAAAGGGGCATGACGTGGGCAGCTCTGGAGCACTCCACCCCACGTTATGTAGTAGTTAGCACTGCTAGTGTTGGTCTTGGTCGGGCAGTTCAGTCGTTAGACTCCCATCCCTCTATCGACCCTGCTGAAGGTATTGCTGGGTGAACATGTTCAGCTCACTGTCCAGCCAGCCAGCTTTATTCCTGCAGAGGAAGACAAACACACACAAACACAGCAGAGTACAGCATATATTAAACATAGCATTCACTGTACAAGCGGAACAGAACTTGGAAAAAACACTTCCTTCAAATTTTAGCGGATACATTTGGTTGGTTCATCCCCGCTTCAGTCACAAATGTGGACCTAAATGGTTGGGGAAGGTTCTAAAGCCTGTTCTGCAGTTGCCCCTTTTGACTGGGGTTGCTGGGTTATTCCCCCACTCTCACCACACAATGCTGCCCCTCGGTCACTCCTGGAAGAAGACGCTAAACGGACGCGGGAAGGATGGTGTTCTGCACGGAGGCGCTGCTGTGTGTGGAGGAGCGTGCTGACGCAGGGCCTCACCTGAGCAGCTTGGCTTTGCTCTGTAGGGAGTCCAGCTGTTCAATCTTGCGGTTCATGTCCTGGATCTCGTCCTCCAGCTGCTGCCGTGTCAGATCTACCTGCTGACACAGCTGGGAAAAGGTACCTGCCAGCTCCCTGTGTGACACACAC
>JAOYMR010000015.1:2994483-3009290 GCA_025802075.1 Tenebrosternarchus preto
CCCCCCCCCCCCCCCCCCCCCCCCCCCCCCCCCCCCCCCCCCCCCCCCCCCCCCCCCCCCCCCCCCCCCCCGGAAGGTGTACCTGTCCACCAGTACCAGGTCGTCCCGCAGCAGTGCACACTTTGCTTTGGGCCACATAACACACACCAGACTGCCTGCATCCAGATCCTGGTCCTGATGCAGGGCATGGGCCAGCTGGTTAACAGTCTGCCAACACACACACACACACACAATCAAAACGAGCCTTAAAAAGTGAAGTTTAGTGTAATCCCTGTTTTACAATAAAGGACTGAGCCCTGTTTGCGGGAGAGGAAGCTGCAGGACTGAGCCCTGATTGTGGGAGGGACAGAAAGCAGCTGTGCTCAGCCTGTCCCGGACGCAGGACTGGCGCAGTGAAACAAGACCCAAGAGACGCCTGGGTAAACCCCGCAAGTCAATCGCACGGCACCTCCAGGGCAAAGGTCAGGGTTCCGTTTCCCAGAAGCATTGTAGTGTTTAAGATCATTTTAAATGAGAGAGTATTCAGGGCAATTCTCGCTCTGCCATGTAACGATGATCTTTGTGTTGCTATGCTTTGGGGGAAACCCAAGCCAGATTATTTTCCTTCAGGCCAAGACATGATGGAATTCTGGGCTCCCTGTGCCTGAGCAATTAGCTAATTAGATACGAGGAAATAAATGCTTTTAAGAAGCCTTCTCTTAAAATGCTTTCAGGATGTGCTGCGTTAAAACACTGGAGGGAGTCCACTGGGTGGAGAGAGAGTGGGGCTGGGGGACTTAGCCAGAGGACATTTGTGTTTATCATTAGTCTGCAGGGCGTGCAGCTTGGCAATGCTGTAATGGCTGCTCTTAGTCATAGGAAGAGACAAAAAAAAAAGGGGGGGGGTGCACGTGTGTGTGCGTGTGTGTGTGTGTGTGTGTGTGTGTGTGTGTGTGTGTGTGTGTGTGTGTGTGTGTGTGTGTGTTTGCTTGAGACGTGAGAGCGAGACTAAGGAAGGCATTAGAGAGGAACTCCTATCCTCTGGAATGCATTCCTTCCACAGCCAGCTGCTCATGACCGGTTGCAGTCCTGCTGTTTTCAGATGCAGGTGGTATCTACATGGAATCAGGCTGAGGGACAAATCAGGCTGAGCGTCAGCTACTCGGAGCGGGCTCTCAATCAGCACTGACCGTCTGAGCTACGCGAACAGCAACACGCTGACATGGCCGGAATATCGTTCCTCCGAGGGTAAAGGTGTTCCAGAGGACACGGGCTGCGTGGCAGAGTGGGGTGCTGGGCTGAAGTCATGAGACCTGGGCTCACATGGCAAAAGCGTGTGGCTCTGTGACAAGTGACTGGAGTGAGTCCCAATCTCATGCAAGACTAATTATAGGTCTGGGAGTTGCTCTGTGCCCATTCCCCAGCAGCCCAACACAGGTGCATTCGTTTACCAGGAGGAGCTACATTAGGTGTATAGGAAACTGTAGCAGAAAGTAGCAGAACCTGGAATTAAACTAAGAATTAAACTAGGTATAAACATGCACCTTGTGCATGAATAAAGGAAAATTAAACTGTTTTCCTTCACTGAATTCTTATCATTCTAAAGTGTTCTCATTAAGATACTAAGTTAAAGCTTTACTAGGATAAAAAGTTAGAAATACAAACACAAGTCAGAGTCAGTCAAGACTCTGGGAACAGAGACCTTCAAAACTGTACAAAATATCAAACTTGATTTATAAGGATGTGACCTCAAAACAGGAATTTCTGGATTCTGGTACAGGTTGTTGATTGACCCATTATAACCACTTAAAATTGACTGTCAAGCTGGCTTTTCTGCCTTAACAACCACAGCTGATTTAGAAACCAAGCGAATTCCCTTTGTTTGGGGGAGCACAAGACAAGCTGCCTTTGTATGGAGCACCAGGCAATACAGGTTACCAGCCTTCTACAGGACTCCTACTCACAAACCACATGACCCCATAGAATTTAGTTTTTCCTCATCATGGTTTGGAACAGCATTTCTGTTCAGGGAAGCGATCAAAACTCGGATTTCTCTCTATAAACAGTAAAGGGCGTTCATGAAGCATTACCATCTCATTTATAAACAGTCATGTGTTGCACACGAGCTTGGGCCCTTGATATATTGTTCCTTTGTCGCCGAGGTCACCACTCACTTTCACACTCTTGCGTTCCTCCGAGCCCTCCGTGAGCAGAAAGGCCTCGTTGCCATCCGTCCCCTCCACCCGCAGGAAGCAGTTGGTGGTGTGGCCAATGCCCGAGGGCAGGACCTTGTCCCAAAGCATGGCGTTGATCACAGAGCTTTTGCCATTGCTGGTCCTGTGGGCATGAAACATCCAGGGCTGATCACACATGCTAGGAGAAAACGCCCAGGAGCAGCAAGAACCTTCTGAGACGTGCTTAAAATCTTAGCAAGAGACAAATATAAGAGACTTGATAAACCTGCACATTTCCCTACAATCTATCGCTAACAAATCAGTGCAACTAATTTGTTAATCAAAGCATCTGTATACATTATGTGGACCAAAAAAAGAAAAAATGCAAAATTATAAAAGAAAGTATAAATTTGTAACCAAACTGCATGGAGTTGTAGCATAATGTTGTGGTTTCTTAACTTTGCTAAAATAAAAGCACAGCCTGGGGAAAACGTAAGAGACTTGGGGCATGTATGCAATGCAAAGTAAGCATGGGTAGACATGGTGCTAGCTGTGAGGCACCACACCCTAATGTGCAATAAAAATGCAGGTTTATGAAAGAACTGCCCCTCCTTAAGCCGTCTGTGATTCCAAACCTGGTTAGTAATGTTTGCTAAGCTTTTAAGTAGAATGCACCGAAAGAATGCAGAAGTCATAGGTTGTCGTGGGCACAACTTGAGTACGCACCTGCCAAAAAACACCACTTTCATGTGCCTGCGGGAGAGGACCTCACCGATGCCTGCCACCTTGGACAGGTAACCCCGCACTTCCGCCACCTGCTCCTCTGTGGTGACTGGATCCAACTCCTCATTGCTGTAGGTCTCTGTAATGCAAAAAAATATATATATATATATATATATGTTCAGCTGGATTTAGGACATCGATCATCTGGCAACACATTTGAAACAAGTTTGAAAGATCAGTTGGGAATGGGAGAGGTAATGTCATAGTCACCCTTAAGATAGGACCTGGATTACCGTGGAGCAGAACGTGACCACCTAGTGCTGGATACCAAGTTTGTCTGGTTTTTTTTGTTTGTTTCTGCAGAACCCTGAACTCCTTATTCATTTGTAAAATTACAGTTCAACATCAGCTACACCCTGAACTACTTAAAGGAATAAACTGTTAGAATGATTATATAGCAAACAGAAACTTCATCAGATGATCCATCTCACAAATTGCCAACCTGTCAGGGAGGCTCTGAACTGGAAACATGTGACTGGGAGGTGGATACAGAATGAGCAGATGTCACTGCTTCATGAATCTGGGCGCAGAAGAGAGACGGTTCCCTGCTGCTGCCCAGACATGACGCTGACTACACCCGCCAACGTCACCTCTAGATCCCTTAGGGAACAAAGCACTGGTGCACCCTCGCCCATTACACAACATTTCTGCTGTTTGACTGATCAGATATTTCCTGTCAGATATCAGTGTGCTGTTTTACCAGCATCTTAAAACATGAGCACCAATATGTGGGGGCCTGATTTTACATTTGTATTCTTCAGGATCTACAAAGGAGAATAAAAACATTAGCTTTTCTACTCCAGGTGGCTTCATACATATGGTGCATGTGTGTGTGAGGAGTCTGGAGCCACGGCAGGGCTGGAGCACGCACCCTCCAGAAAGGCAGAGCTCTCTTTGATGTAGGCGCCGAGCTGCTCGAAGATGCCATTGATCTTCTTCTTGGCAGTAACAAAGTGCTTGAGTGGGGAGGCGTTCACCTCTGCCATGAGTCGCTTGTCCTTTTTGCCGATCACGCTGGTTTTGGGTCGCGAGAAAACCAGAGACATTGCACTGCAGCCAGAGAGGGATGGGGGGGGGACGACACAGGTAGTTTAAATGAATGGATGGATTGACTAATAAAAGTGCACCGCTTTATTGGAGCAAGAATGAACAAGGTAACATTCAATATTTTAGAAATCTTTTTTTCATATATTGAATTAAATATGTACCAAGTCCAGGTTCTGCATTCCATGTTCAGGCTGAAGAAACCATAAGGTCCATCATTACATGCAAATAAGAATGATCTCAGCAGAAATACAGACTAACTGTTCACAGCCTCTGGCTAAAGGAAAAAATGTATTTCAAATCAAACAAGAATGCGAACGTGCATCAGCAGCCATCAGCTGCAAAACAGCTGCATCGACAAGTCCAGATAAATTGCAATATCCTGGGCGTAAGCTGTCGATGGTTTAAAACGATTTGGCCATGGCCAACTGGCGATTCACATCTCATTTATTATATAGTGTCACTGTCATAAAGAAACCAACATCAACATCCTATAATGAGTTTATATATTACTGAGCCCAGACCGCATGAAATGCTGTGTATGTAAACAATGCATATTCAAAGTGATTGTACTTGATAACGGCAAATTTCTAGATGGCCTCCGTTTCAGTTCACGCAACACTGGCTGAGCCGAAATACTGGGGACACTCTGGATTTTGTCTCAAAAATGTAACTATTAAGAAAGCTGCACTTCATTAATTCATATACAAACATGCTTGATCACAAGGAACGTATTCTTATTCTGAGAGAACAATGATAATATTTGGTGCAGGTAATATACAAAACACAGAGTCAAACGAGGATACAGCTGAGCAGTTTCATTTGAATAAGTCCTGAAAGATGTCCAGACGTGAGCTTACAAGACATGCTCTGACACACCTGCCATGAAAAGTCGCCTTCAAAATGCACTGAAGACAAATACAAAAGAAATGGAGGTGTAGCCGCCACCAAGAAAAACAAACAGAATTTGGAGGCTCAACCTGAAGCTCCAGGTATTTGCCAGCACGTCATCTGTTATCAGACATCTGTAGAATAGCCCAACCCTGGGTTCAGTCCAGAGGTAATAAAAGGGTCAACAAGTAGGACTCGAACCACGCTTAGAAGTAACATGGCATCAAGTACAAGAGCGAAATTTGTTGAAGTATGAGCTCAGGGAGACAACAGGGGAAATGTTGACCAACATCTCTCAGTTATTCGAGCATGTGCTTATCAATAGATGCATCTTTGTTACATTGTGCCTCAAAGCATCAAAACGCTGACTAAAAAGGCTAAATGTTGTCCATTAATTGTATTTTCTAGCTAGCTGCTAACTAGATAGATGGTTTATTTTGTTTTGTGCTTTATCTAGTTATACCGACTATTTGAATGTAATAAAATAAAACATTTATTAAACATCGATAAAGAACAAATGATATTAGAAAAGCAGGAAATTCGTCTGACTATAGCTATGTAGGCTTCTAAGTACAAAGATGTAGCTAAACATCTAGCTATTAAACACATCAGTACGTCAGTTACTTCGACAGATATTGGGAATAAAGAGGAGAAAACTATAATTACACATCAGCTAGATAGCTGTGACTTTACCTTTTAGTATAAGGACAGTCTTGCTGTAAGAAAGCTAGCTCCAAAGGAGTTGGTTTGCGGTGACCGACGACCTAATTCTCCGGCTTAACCGGCGTTCTTCGGTCAAATGAAAAAACCCACGCGTCACTACGGAAAAGACCGTACACGCTAACGAAATCACAACCAGTTTGCTTTAACAAAAACACAAAACCAGAAGAAGTCCGCTATCAATGTCAAGCAGTCACTAGACTTGACTCTAAACAAACACCTATGCATTTAAGATCCAGTCACATGCTAGCAAATTCCATGGCACATTCTCGTTTGTTTGCGAGCCAGTAACTCTGGTGCTTCTTGGGTTCGCTGCATGGGTTTTACACGTAAAGGTCACACGTAAGGGTCACACGTCCACAGACGGCGGTAGCTCTGGCTAAAACCATGTCCTGCGTGTCTTACCACACGTTACCCAAGACAACACCGGCAGAGGTTTAAACACGGGCAGCACCACTCAGTGGTTGCAGCGGCAGTGCATCGAAAATATTACGCAACTAAGATAAAGTCCTGGTTTAATGTGCCAACGTACAAATGGCCTTGGCACAGTTGGTTATCCAACCGAACATAGGCCTATATTTTAGCCAGCCAGATTAAACTAGTTGCTAGTTAGCTACAGCACTGCTAATTATTAACAATATAGCCAACATTAGCTAGCTAGGTTAGCTAACTAATTATTCTGTTTAATTGTAACTATAACCCAGATATTAGCTAGTTAGCTAATACTCCAACACATTTTGGTGTCATTTAGATATCTACTAAATAGTGCCTGACAATAGTCTAGTTAATAGATTTGTCTAACGCCGTCTACATGTTGAAAGATGCTAGCAAGCTATTTATGTGGTGTTGGGATTCGGGCGCGTATTGCGCGAAGCTAGCATTCCTGCTCCTGCTAGCCAAATGAGCAGCAATGCTAGCTTTATTAGCTAGCAACTTACCTTAAAAGAAGTGATTATGACAAGTCTTCAAGCATATTTGGTTCTTTCGGTTGTGTCCTAAACTGAATTTTTCTTCTCCAAAGATTTTACAGCCAGTGTCTGTTGCGCTTATAAACAAGGACGAAACGAAACTACCTGCTAGCTAGCTAGGTCACTCCCCACACTACAGTGTCTAAGTAACTCGCTTTCCAGATCTAGCTAGGTGGCAACTGAAAGTAACTAGGTAGCTAAGTAACCAAGGTATTTACAAATTTCTTTCGTCAGTGCAGTAAGCAAAGTTATGCTCGTGACGATGTGAACAAATACCACAAATACAGTCCATTTAGAATATTTACACAATGTGTCGGGGATATTTTAGCTGATAGCTGCGATTCAAAGTGCTAGCCAGCTAACAGATTCTGTCATATGACGTCCAGCATCCTAATACGCCAGCTTGCCAGTTAAAATATATTGCATCACAGAAAAGCGCAACAGCTCTAAAGAAGGTTGCTCCAGGTGCAGATGAATTTCTCCAGAACTGATGTAGCTAGGTCTGCTTAGAAGGGTAAAAATTTTCCCGTTCCTTTTAAACTTTACATAGAAATGCGTTTTAACATTTAACAGACGTTCATGCCAAAGATGAGTTACAAGAGTACTTGTAATTCTTGGAAGAAAATCCTTCTAGTAGGCTAGTATAGTAGGTTTGAATCTAGGGTGATATCAAGGTAGCACCCTGTCAGGAAGAATACGCAGAATATGGTGATATTTTCATTTTCCTGGGACATTTGGGGAGCAGACGTCTCGTGTTGTGTTTATTTTGGCCAACAGAGGGAGCTGGTTGCTGCTATCTACAAACTACGTCCATCCCTTGCTCGCATAATTTTAGTCAATAAAGTTCTGAAGAACTCGACCAGAAGCTAGCAAATTTCAAGTGAATCCACATCACCTCAAACGTCTTTTCAATACTTGAATATAGTCTACAAGTGGATAATTTAAAACCATTTTCAGCCATATATATTACATGGCATATAGCAGCTGCCTCTGTCGTTTCGGAACTGGAACTAGCTCAGATGTGTTGAGGGTCTTAGTGGGCTGTAGTCAGTTTGTTTGTTTGTTTTTTTTTTTTTTGTGTAACCACTGGATATTTTAATATATTAACCACTGAACTGAAAAACACCTTAACACAAAGCACATGTAAGATTAAAAAAAATATGCATGTAAAGGACTAAGTGGAGTCATTCAAGTGGTTCTTGAATAGGTGGGCCTTTTGTCCATGTCCAAGACAGCATGGGACTGCAGTAGAGGGAGTTCATTGAGGCATGTTTTCCCTGTCTCATGTGGGGTGGTGGATCAAGACATGTTATACTTGCATGAAGGGTGTGAGGTACAGTGTGAAGTGAGACCAGTGCTGTCAGAGATGTAGGAGAAGGTCCATTTGGGGTTTTTAGTCAGGGTTCAACTTCTCAATCTGAATGTGCCAAACCACAACATAAAATAACCAAATTTATTCCAAAACAAATTTTTATTGAGGTTTCTATTTAAAAAAAAACATGAGAAAACATTAAAAATATAAAATAAAATGAACAAGTGACAAGGATGATGTTAGAGAGCAGGGAAGAATAAAATATACATCAGCCCATTTAACAGTAGCACCTTTTGTCTGAAAACATCAATAAGAAAGAAAACAAACCAGGGTGCAAATCACAGAAAACTACATCAAAGTTTTTCTGTGATTGCTTTGACAATTGGATCAATAAATAAAGAAAAATGATAAGTACACATCAGATCTGTCTCAACTGCATTTCAAAGTACACCTGAGTTCAAGGGTTGTCCTACTTACATTAGCGTGACATTACATTTACAATGGCAACAAAAGGCAGTTTCCGTCAGTTTCTCCAATGGTTTTCTGGAACGTCCACCTGATTGTCTCCCTAGTCCTGCCTAAACTCTTATGTCACTTATTCTGGATACTGTGACTAAAGCAAATGATGGTAAGTGGAACGCTCCTTTGGAGATCAAATCATGGGTCCACGAATGAGACGGCGATGTATCTGGTGCCAGCCGTGGTGGGGAGGCCTTCGTGGTAGTGAGTAAGCCGGCCCGGATGCATAATAGCCCAGCCTTTCCTTGTAGCTTGTACAGAGCAGTTGTACCTAATAAACCGACTTCCACCACCCTGGACACGGGGGGTGGAGGGAGGGTGGGGTTGGACAGATGAGTTATGAAAATGAATTAATCATCTGACCACAGCAATGCAACCTTAAAATGCACTGACAAATCAAAAGCCATTCAACAATTCTGTGGCCACAGACTGACCAGAGTGAATATATTATTCTATTCTGTGAAGCTATTATTTTTCTGCCATAGAACATCTTTCCAGTTCTTAAGGTAACTTTCCTGTAACTATGGTAATCTTTCCTGTTCTTATGGGCGTTGATATTCATAAGCCTGAACATGTGGCATTGTGTTACAGATAAATTATTTTGTGGAGTTTTGTAGAAGTTTATGTACAAGCAAACACCATTTTTGTTTGATTACTCTAGTCCTGTATGAACAAAGAAAATACATTCTTTGGCAATTCTTTGGATTCTTCATTAAACATGTACTGAAAGCTCAATGCACTTGTCTGTTTAATATTATATGTAACTGACATGAATGATCCATCATTTTTATCCATGCATGTCATCCAGTCACAAAACATCAGGGAATGTTAAAGGACTCAGGCAGGAAGCACACAAGTGCCCGAATTTACTCACCTGAAAGTCCAGCCCCACTTGATTAAGAGCGATATTAATGGTAAATGTGGAAGCGTCGTGGTGGGGCCTTAAGGACGGCTGTTCATCAGGTTTGTACCGCACTACAAACGCCAAATCAAACTGAGCCTATTAGGAGAGACGAGACACACACACACACACACACACACACAGATGTGAAGGGTGGCCATGCAGTATTTGCCGTCAAGCCAAGGCAGCTCGACAGATTTTTTTTTCTGCAAGTGTAAAGCCAAGGGGGAAAAAAAGAAGGGAGGGCTAAAAGTTAGCCCCTCCCCCTCTATTGTAGACACAGCTGCTAAGAGCACCCCTAGAGATTCCACTGTTATCCAGAGCAGTTCCACCTTTGAGTTGAGTGGGGCTCCGCCTATTTACCTCATAGTCAACCCCTCTACTTTTGAGAGCTATGTTAATTGCAAAAATGGGAGCATTGTTATGATTTAATTCAAATAAGCCAGAAATATAAATCTTCTACATCTACACTATGGTTAAGATGGGAACAAGCAACAGAGTAATTCGAGCTTACCTTTGTGTAGTACCCAGGATAGATTTTTTCTGTGATAGGAGCAACATATTCCAGGAGGAACTTGTGCCACTCTTTGTCATAATTGACCTGATTCATGTGAATATCAATTGTTGGAACATTTTCATAGCCTCCCTGGATCCTAGTGTCCTATAAGGCATGAACAAGAAAACATTCAAAATAATGTACAGAAGTTAAATTTCAGGCCCAAATGATTCATGCTACTTTGCAGATACAGTGGTACTGATATGGTTTAACAAAGTATTGATAAGATCTTGATACTGGCATTGAGCATTGAATTACAGCTACCCGCTAACAATCTGGAAGACTAAATATTTTACTCCAATTAAGAAAACAGATCAAATAAAACAGAATCAATATACTGTTAACAGTCATCTTCTTTCCAATATCAGAAAAGTGAATCCAAATGATGTTGGTCAAACTCTAGCTGCAAAGGAAATGCATCCTGTAGACATACCACATTGCCTCCTCCTGACCATTGGCCAAAGTGTTCCATCTCTTCAATGAGGTGTTTACAGGCTACTTCCGAGAAAATTGGAAACCAATAGACATCCGGGCATGGCTGTATGGGTGGAGGAAATAGAGATTTTTTTAATTTAACCTTGGATAAAGATATCTTAAGGAAGATAATGATTTTGACAACGATTCCAAAGACAGAATTGTACTATACAAGGACATGAGGTCATCAGTTCAGTCTCCTGTGTACAACCGATACTTACAGTTTGCACTATGTCTTCTTTCATAATTTTTGAGTAATTTTCATGAAGGTAACGCTCCTCCCAGTCCTGTTACACAAGTATTAGGGAGCAGATTAACAGTGAGATTACAAAGGCAACATTGATCTCTCTTGAATAACTGTCTGGTGTGTTTATCATACCACAGGGTTTTCAAAGATCTGCCAAAGATCGTTGTGCAGATGATTCATCTGGTAGTTTTCTGTATTGAGGACTCGGCCAAAGGTGTGCATGTTTGTAACATACATGAAGATTCCCTTAAAAAAAGAAGGTTTTAGGAACAGTAGGAATTATGTAGCTATTTTTCGCAAATGTCTAAAAGAAAGACTCTGTGTCTTTGGCACTTGCTTAAATTGTTATCAAGTTGTCACCAGGTAGTACTCTCTGTTAATGACCAGGTCTGGACAGTCTCCCCCCTGTGATTCAGGATCAAATCCTAGCAGTACTACAAAAGCCATCCACAGAACGGAGGCCAAAATGGAGCCCAGGTTTGGTACAGGCAGTGACTGACTTCATGTTTATTACTGGATGCTCTAACCCTCCCAAAGTCATCAAGTTAATTTAGCAAACTAGCTATAAATTCAGGAGTAGGCAACAAAGATCATTCAAATTTTCATTTTTCATTGTGGTATTTTTTTAAAACGGTGAAAGAATTCCACTGACCTGGTCTCGCACTTTTGAGCAGAAGGCCATATCTGGGTCAAGAGACGCAGACTCAAAGAGGTCAGCAGCTTTCAGCTCACTCCGCAGCGCATCCGCCCTCACCAGGTACACCAGAGATACATACGGAACATTCCAGATACCCCTGGATTCACATGCCAAATCAAACTGTATGTCTAAAAAAATCTCCCAAAATTTAAAACCTCTTGTCAGCATTTTTTGATATTTATCATTATATTTACAATAAGGTTATAGAATATAAATAATTCAAAGATACTAAAACAATTGCCAAAAATTTCAAGTATACTTTTCTGAGGAGTGTGTATAAAAGATTCAAAAACAGATTCAAACAAATGGGTTCAAATGGACTGAAACGTGTCTTACATTCTGCGTCCCTGGACAATGTCCACGTAGTCCTCTGACCTGGCGTAGTACCCATCCGCACTCAGGGCACCCCAGAAGTTAGTCCACAGACGGCCCGGCTTGGTCATCATTGGCGCTATGAACGGCCTACAGCAGGCGAGGCGGGAAAGGTGGTTCCCCATGGCCACACAGAACACTTTACTTACTATGTGTGGCTGGCTGGAGGAACAAAGCTCAAAAGTGCATTCATCAGGGAATGCAATTTCCCACCACTAACCATTTTTATACAAAAGTATAAAAATTGCACATGACAATAAAACAGCATGAATTCTTTCACATTGTTTTGAAACATCTTTCTAACCCAAACATTCACTCTGAAGGTTTAACAGCATTTCCATCAGTTGTCATGAAACCGAACAAAAAAAAATGTCTCGCTCACTTATTTTGTTCGATGAGTATCTTAAGGGTGTCTTCATTCTTCAGAACCACTTCCACATCCACACTGAAGAAGTATTCACAATCAATGTCTTCCCGACACATATCACTGCCAAACACAGAAAGACAATTACCTGCACATTCCAAACCCCCGTAATCCCAAAATCAGACATTGTAAATCAGACACACCTACCGAACGGTATTTTGGGACAGTATGTGAATGCATACATTGAAAGTAAATGCGATTTTAACGCTGGAAACTCACAAGCCCATGTTCCGTGAGGTTATGAGGTCTACTCCATCATCTGGACCAATCAGCTTCACAGCCTGGTACTCTGAGTCATGGTTTTCAAGAAAAGCGCGGACATGCTGGTCGTGATGAGGCTCCTGGAAAAGACAAAGCAAGTACATTATTATAGAAGCTCTGTAAAAATCACATTCAAAGACAATGAAAAAGCCTTGTGAAAGGTGAAGTTTAAATCTAATATACATTAGTAAAGCTTAATGATGGTATAACAGGCATTAAAACAAACATTTATCATCATACTTCATTCATGTATTGAGAAAAGTGCCAGGTAATGTATCATAACAAATACTTAAAATTACAATTGGGTGTCTTATTAGTAAAGGCATGAATGCACAGACCAAACAGAAAAACTTAATCAAGAATACGTTCATGGACATATACAGCACTCTCAGAAAACAACAGGGAGCTGCTCAGGAACAGTAGAGCAGCTCCCTTTTCTCTGGGACAAAGAGAATCTGAATGGACAATATTCTCTGTTGTTTGCTCTAGACCAGAAGAACTAGTCCCCTAACAGCAGAAAGCAGGTGTATAAGATGCTCTAGATTCACACATTTCTCTTGGAAATACAGTTTCCAAAAAGAGAAAAATGTAACAAAATTCTCTTTTTGCATAACAAAGCACCAAAACAGGACCAAATATAGACCCCTGACTGATTCAGCTAACACATACAGAGCACCATTTGGTTTTTGAACTAGTAATCACAGTAATTAACTTCACCAAAGTGAGATGTCATTGTAGCTAAGCCTTGCTGCAAACATGACCCTGAACCTGAAGGCCATGTCGTCTCACCTGGTTGTAAATGAAAAGGCTGAGGCGGTTTTTGGGGTAGCGAAGTTTTAGCAGGCGCTCGAAAAACACTGTCATGAAGGGAGTGGGCTGCTGAATGAACACACCGATCACCACCAGAGGGTATTCGCTCTCCTACGGGATACAAAGAGGAACCGGCAGACTCAATGCCTGGACTGGGCGAACTGGGTGCACTGGGCGAACTGGATGCCTGTGCCAAGGAGTGCCGCAGTTTCCCATGGGCAAAAATATGTAACAAAACTTCAGATAAATCACTTAAAACATGAAACAGCTGGGATACACAAGTATGTAAATGTATGATTTTAGTGCTTGATATTATTCCACAAAGTAGGTAATAAATGTATGGATTTATTTAATTGATGTTTGAATTTATTTAGTTGAATTAGTAAATTAATGACATGGGGTTGACTAAAATCTGTGAGACAGATTTGTTTTTTAAGAATACATTCCCTTAAACTCAGATAGAAAAAGCAAACAAAAAAATACATATATGTAAACATGCCATCTTAGTGAATGCTTCCATTTAAGACTCAAGCTCAGTCTAAGTGCATGAAAACCACTAATTAATCACTAATCACGAGGAGTAAATGAACCGTGCACCTTGAGTCCTGACAGGGGCCGCAGGTCTTCGTTGCACACTGTGCAGCCAGTCTCGAATGTCCACACCTTCGGGATGTAGTTCCCGAGGTAATTTATCTGAAGCTACAAAAAAATAAAAAGAGAAGGCAGTGGTATTTCTGGAAGCCTCGCAGCCATGTTGGACATTATGAAGGCATGCTAAGGGATGTGGCAGTCTACCTTGGTGGGGCCGTTGCCGTGGACTACCACGGGTAGTGTGTCATACATCACGTTTCTGGCTCGCACCCTTCCATCCTCAAACTTCAACACAACTTCATCTGCTCGTAAAAAAAAAAAAAAAAAAAGCCACACATACAATTAAACACTCTCTGTCTGTATTTGTACTCGTGATCTAGGTAGCTAGGTTGTATTGTCTAGAGCTCTGTGTTGTTAAGGGGTCTCAGGAAGTTCGTGTTTCCACTGGGACAGAGAAAGAAAAAGAGACCCTTTGTGCTACACTTTTCTTTCAGTTTTACACAGATCTGAACACAAGATCCCTTTTATGTGCCTAGAGATCTGACCTGTAACACAACACCAGTACCATTTGTATTGACAGGAAGGACAAACAGTGTAACAAGACACAAACACGTAAATGACCTGCTGTTTATGAGTTTCAATATTTTAGCGCCTTTTGTTTGCCTTGATGGCAACATTGCTGATCCAGTGCTGACTCATCCATACCTCCACAATAAACACAAGGGATCACAAACAGCGGTCATGAGTCAACACAAGAATTTACAGTGACCTGTTAGTTTAGACATACCATCTTTTTGGCTCTGTGTAAATGTGGAGCTGAGCTAGATATTGACAGTGGTTATAAAACACAGTTTGTTTAGTGCGAGGGAGCTCTCTTCTGGAGGAGACCCAGCTGGGGTCTCTTAACACCTAGCTGCCGGGTCTCTGCGCGGCACCCGGTCTGAAACGCAGAGGCTGGCTGCTCCCTTCCTCCGCTGCTGGCCTACGTGTGCACAGGTACATCCCACCACCGATTGCATGCAAATGGTTTTATTTGTAGGTATTGTAGGTCAAACTAGGAAATACGTCAGCAATGAAAAATGCT
>JAOYMR010000015.1:3019095-3032238 GCA_025802075.1 Tenebrosternarchus preto
AATAATAATTAAAGCACATAACAGACTGAAAATAAAAAGCATATGCATGTATGTAACGTTCTCTCACGTAAAAAAAAACATAGTAAGTATGGAGCTTTTATACTATTTCACAGAGCTTCTCAAATAAAAACACCAGACTGTGTGCAATTAAACAGAACAGACAGGTTTTCCTTCATTTTCTCCAACAACAAAGACGTTTTTTGTGAGTCTCGCACTGTTTGTGTCGTTTCACGTCATATTCACCTCCGTGTGAAACGGAAAAATGACTCGCACAAACTTCACACAAAACTTTACCAGACTCGCCTTGGACTGGTTTTACCCATGGATAAATAGTTTCCCAGTCTTTGTTGTAGCTGCATTTTCGTTTCTTGGCTGTACTTTTTGTGCTTACCTCCCTTTTGTCCATATCTCGTGGCGCTGTTCTCATCTGGTTTGTGTTGCTGGGCGCGCGCTTAACCTGCGTCCGCGTTCCCGTTTGATTGATGTGGTCAAACATCCCGCTCCGCCCCCTGATAACAACCCTCACTGCTCTCCCCACACAGACATTTTATAAATGCAAGATTATAAACACTCGTTTAAAATATGGAGTCGGACTGTCAATAACAATGCGGGACATCGTCTCTATTTGCGGGACGCGTGAAAAATAATGAAAATGCGTGACTGTCCCGCACAAAGCGGGACATCTGGTCACCCTAGATATAGAATGGGGTTCAGTCAGAGACGTCTTTGCCAATTGGTAGTTCCAGACAGTACATTACATCATATTATGAAGACCTTAAACAGACGTGAAGAAAGAGGGAGATAAAGAGAAGACTGATTTTTTTTTTTACACAAATATTTATTTTGGTGCGATACTGGACTTGAGTATTATTATGTAAAAATGTGAATCTGGTCATAGAAGTATAGCTTGTGTTCTAAGGTCCATACATTATTTGCCTGATACTGGAGCCAAAAACGCTTGTGTATGTAGGTTTGCCACAGACAGAATAATCTAAATTCAGCTTTTTTTATGAAGTAGAGGGCAAAGTGGTGGAAGTGGGAATAGGTTTACGAGGGTGCGGTGGTTTGGGCTTTTACCTCCTGATTAAATGGAGAGGTCGTATGTGCTTGAAGGGTAATGTACAGTGTAGTTGTAGGCAGGCCAGGTGTGGTTTATGGATTGTTATAAAATAAACAAAATATATTACTGTCTAATTGACCGTGGTTAATCACACTCCACTTAGCTAATTGTATTTATATAGTAAAAGCAAACTAACCATACTTTTTTGAGCACATGTTGGACATTGCATTTTGAATAATAAGTGGATAATTACGGGTAACGTTTATTGAAAATCTTGTTTTGCAACTTAATAAAGGTGAATAAACCAGCATCCATTCTGCTTTCTCCTTCGCACCACTGTATTTCTTCAGGATTCTGTAAAAGTGAAGATGATTATTTAGACGTAAGCAGATAAAAGTCCAGTAACAAAAATGTGACTTTTAACGCATTTTAGTAATCGGTTAAAATCTTGATAGTTTAATGAGCTCGTTGGGGCATGTGTGACATTGTTGATTTCTAATCGCCAAAAGCAAATTTTCTTAGGCTATTTATACATGTTACTTTTTGCCATCTATCATGTGCCACGAACGACGTTTATGCGACAATATCCTAAATAGCAATTTAAGTAGTCGAGTAAGATCAAAACATTTGTTCGAACTCTCTGAATATTAGGCTAAGAATTATTAAAATGAGACATTAAAAGAAGTTATTAAACATACAGTTCCACTGCAAATATAGTTCTATTTACTGAGTTAAATTAGGCACAATTTAAAACATAATGCACGCCTAATCTAAATCTGTAAAACAAACAAACAAACAAACAAAAAATCAGCAACTACCCTCCAAAAAAGTAACAAAATATGTTTACCATTGGATAAACAATATAGTTCCATAGACTAGAATTTCGCCATTCTATTCAGCCAGCAATCAAAACCCGGACTGTGTAATTATTAAACCTACGTCACAGACTGAATTCTGATATGCCCCATCAAAAGGGAGGAAGATGGTCGCGTGAGTATATTCTCGAAGTGGAGATGTATTTTACAAAATAACTGCGACAAAAACAACAATAACAGAAATTTACTATTAAAGCTTAGTTGGATAAACTGCGCGAACTTGCAGTCCGTTCGGGTAAAGTAGGATCTCATGTCATCTCTGGAGCACATGAAAAAGGACTGTTTCGCATCTGGGACCCTGTCATCGACCTCTTTAAAAGGCACTTTAACTAAAATCCACAGCAGAAAACACAAGGCTCGAAAAAGGTGTTTACCAAACGACGAGACGGAGGGAGAATGTGATATTTGCAGGTAATTTAACTTGAAAACAAAACGTGCCCCATTCAACTAAATGTGTAAGTCATCGCTTACACATCTCAGTTGATGGTTTTCAACCTTTTCGACTAATTTTCAGGATTTCCCATATAGTTCCTGCCATCTAGTGATCTATGGCAACTGATAAATGATTAATAACATATCCTACATAAGCTTTATGTAAGCATTATAGACTTTTATATATGCATTATGTATGTATTATAAAATTATTTTATTAGCCTTACTATAGTCTTGCTAAGCTTGCTAGTCTTACTATAGTCTTGTCAAGCCTGATTTCTCTCCTTCCAAATGAGATGGGTTTTTTTGTTTGTTTTTTTTTACCTCTCTCACAGTCTCTCTCTCCCTGGTTGTGGCCGTAACAGTCGCACAGTTCGCAGGATCCTGGTCGCCTGCGTGCTGTCCTTCCTGGCTCTGTTCTGCGCTGTGGCCATGGACTTCGGCTCCAGTCTGTCTCAGTGGCAGGCTGCTCAGAGCTGCTTGAGCTGGATGGTCTCGTGCAGGACTCGCATTGCGCTCCAGCTCACTGCCGAGTTCCAGGCGGCGAGAAACGCCTGTTTGGCCAGGGGGAGCATTCATGGTGGGCTTGCGCCGGTCCCGGGCTGCCCATCTGACTTTCTGTCGCTGCTTGCCGGCCGCTGCTCAGGAGCAGAAATGGACAGCCTGGGACGGCCATGCGAAGCGGAGCTCTCCGAGTTTTGTGGGCAACTCTGGTTCGATTTTTCCGAGTTTGTTAACGGGACGTGGAGAGATGAGCTCAGGGTTGGCAATGGGACCCCTGTTTTCACTCTTGCGATCGAAAAAATATTGGACTCATCAGGTCTCAGAGACGTGGACACTGGGCTTCTGAAGCGCAGCCTTGACTGGGCGGACGTGCTTGCCCTGAAACTTCTCGTTACATTCCAGGAGCTGAACCATCAGTGTATGTTTGGTGTGGATGGACCAGAGTTCCAGCATGAATGGTCCCAAACAGTGGCCACCCTGATGATCCTGCAGAACATGTCGGAGAGCTTCCAGTGCTGCTGGATGGAGAACACTGATCTCCACCCCTCCATCCCGAAACACATCCACTCCCTCCTCTTCTTCCACAGGCCTGGCTCCATACCAGAAGGAGCCTCCGCCCTCATTTTCGCCCTGGGCGGTTTGCGGGACTGCTTCCTGGCCAAGGCCACGGCTGCCCTTACCCTGAAGTCACGGGACATCTCCTCAGGCATCAGCCTGAAGGTCTGCCTGCTCACCATTGCCTGCGTCATCTACCCCGTTGTGCTGCTTTCTTTCAAGCAGATGAGCGAATGGATCCAGGGCTACGCACACAGCCTCCGGGAGAAGACGGAAGATCTGAAGACTCAGAGGCGCCTCGCTGAGGACCTCCTCCACCAGATGCTGCCCAAATCTGTGGCCAGGCAGCTTCGCAAAAAACAACATGTTGAGGCAGAGAGCTACGAGAGTGTAAGAGCGCCCCTGGAAAATAAAGATGCAGTCTTTTTACCAAGCTCACTGCTAACCTACAGTAGAAACTACAGTGTGAACATAGGGGAGCAATAAA
Organism: Tenebrosternarchus preto; assembly: GCA_025802075.1. Taxonomy (NCBI): domain Eukaryota; kingdom Metazoa; phylum Chordata; class Actinopteri; order Gymnotiformes; family Apteronotidae; genus Tenebrosternarchus; species Tenebrosternarchus preto. The sequence continues at coordinate 3,023,009 of JAOYMR010000015.1, forward strand.
CTGAATTAAATTTTACACTGAATTAGATGGCATGGATTTGAACTAGATTGATGGTGCTCTTCTGGGTTAAACAGCTAGGAATGAGCAGCCAGTCCTTGGGAACGGGGTCAGCAGTACTCCTCTGCCTTTAACAAATCAAATCAGTGTTCACAGAAGAGTCCGTATTCATTAGATACGTTGGCAAGATTGCAGTGTGCAGAAGGAACACATGCTTCCATTTTGTTTGTTCTTATTGTTGCAGTAATTGCCTGTAATTATGGTATTCCATATTCATTAGGAGATAAAACAGCTTACTAGGGACACGGCTAAATTGTGTCTCTCCTGAAGAGCTGATTTTGCACAGGATGCACATAGCAGGTCTTTTTCACTCTTTGTTGTAGCATACATGGTTTTCACCTAGATATTCTGTGCACTGAGTAACACAAATATAGTTTGCTAACTGCAGAGTGACATTTAGCGCTCAAGATTTTATCTCTGGTTTGCGTGTTATAAACTTTGGTAGGAAAAGCGAGGCAGAGAAATGGAAGCTTCACGAAGTCACAAAGAAACTAAGGCATTTCGAATGTTTTTTAGTCTGGCACGTGTGCAACGAAAGGAGGTTGATATGAGGGATGCATTTAATTGTGCGTACATCAGATTAGACTGGTTGTATTGTCTGCATCGTTACAGATATTATAGCTTTATGTTTATTTTTGTATCGAATGAATGCGAAGTTGTACATAGTTGATACTAACAGGTTTCTTTTCAGGTGACAATTTTCTTCTCTGACATTGTGGGTTTCACCGCCATATCAGCCTCCTGCACTCCACTGCAAGTGGTTGAGATGCTAAACAATCTGTACATGTGCTTTGACACACGCATCGACTCCTATGATGTCTACAAGGTAACCCACGCGATCCACAGCGTGTCGTTTAGCGAGTCGCTTGCGGCCCTCCTCTTGAGGTAAGCTTAAGCTTCAGGTTTCAGTTTCAAATGGCGACCGCGGTGTTTTGCTGGCGGCCAGGTGGAGACTATAGGTGACGCGTACATGGTGGTGAGCGGGCTCCCGGAGAGGAACGGGGACAGGCACGCGGACGAGATCGCCAAAATGTCTCTGGACCTGGTGGCAGCTGTGAGGCAGGTGGTCATACCTCACATGCAGAACAAACGCCTTCAGCTCAGAGCGGGCATTCACACAGGTTTGTGGGCCTTCGAGAAGAGAACACACTGAATGATATTTAGGCGATTAATGCAATATCTTCTGTCACATTAAAACGATACCCGTGTGGAGTTATAGCATATAAAAATACACGTGTGGTGTCATAGCATATAAAAACAATACACATGCAGTGTCATAGCATATAAAAAAATACACGTGCGGTGTCATAGCATATAAAAACTATGTATAATATATATTACCTTATAAAATTATCTCATGTTGTTTACATCATATAGCATATGCATAATTATTTTCTTATATATTATTATTATTATTTATTTTATTTTTTTTAACGAACATTTGGGAGAATATGTTGTAGCTTTTCATTTATGCCACAGGCCCATGTGTAGCTGGTATTGTGGGCTACAAGATGCCCAGATATTGCCTGTTTGGAGACACTGTAAACACAGCCTCTCGGATGGAGTCCACCAGTTTGCGTATGTATACTTGGAACACTTTATTTGTGAATTGTGGTCATTGTGGTCACATTTCTCTAGAAGTACGTTTCCCGCCATGTAACTGGTGAACATCTGACATTTATGAAACTTTTAAACCCTAACCCTACTGGGATTCCTCATTGGGAAAATTGATGCCTTATCAGGACACATCTCAGCTGCTTTAGCTAGAGCAGAGAACCTGCGTTCAGTCTGCTTCCTGCTGCAGTGACATTCATGAATATTTTCAGTCACTACATCACCATAGTGACAGACAGCCATTTCAGTCATGGCTGGTTTATTCTTTATTCACTCTTAGTTTAGTACATCAAAGTGATCTGGTTACCTGCCCTTGCATAAAACCACAGACCCTTTTAACATGACATAAATTTGTCATGAGCCAGTCTGATATAAAGAGTGAATTATTTTGAATTGTTTAGTAACAACAGTATTAATTAATTAGTACTAATATGAAAAGTATGTAGCTTCTAAGTTTCCAGTTTAAGGACTTAAACCATTTGGATCTTCCATTTTAAGTAAATAATGTTTATTAAAGAAAGAGTCTAAAGAAGTGAGCTGGGTCCTGAAGGATGGTGTCCTGTGGTTTGTTATAGCTCAGAAGATACATGCAAGCTCAGCAACATACCTGGCTCTGATGAAGGACAATGCATATGAGCTCCAGCTCAGGGGAGAGATTGAGGTGAAGGTGAGAGTCAGTTCTGCTGTATGAGCTGTCCAGGGGTGCTGTTGTGTTGTTGTACACTAGAGGGAGCCCTTTGCCATGAAACTGCACAGAATCTTAAATTCATGACTTACTTATAAGTGGTTCAATTTTGCCCCTGATCAAAAATACTTTGTTAATGTGAGAGTGATTGAATCATGGTAATTCTGTAAATATCTTTTCACCGCTATGTCTCCCTCGATCAATTTCAGGGAAAAGGAAAAATGAACACCTATTGGCTGATTGGTCACAAAAACTACAGCGTCCAGAATGACAGTCTAGTCTGCCACTGGAACCCCAACCTCTCCAGGAAGAAGAAGACACTTATAGGCAGTAACATCTCTGTGGGAAATGTGAGTGTGCATGTCTGGGTACATGCAGGCTCCTGTGTGTGGCACATGCTGAGGCAGACAATTCAGGCCAGGCCAAGATGGAGCTTAAAGAATGCTAATGAAGGGATTCGGGGATGAGTCAGACGAGTCAGTTTGGAGATGAGTCAGACGAGTCAGTTTGGGGATGAGTCAGACGAGTCGGGTTGGAGATGAGGCAGACGAGGCGGTTCGGGGATGAGTCAGAACAGACGTGGTTGAGAAGAGACATGAGCGATGCAGGCCTGGGGCACATCAGCTTGCGCACGAGAACGAGACCATGCCACAATGAACAGTGAAGCAGCACCTCCAACCTCCAACGAAAGCAACGTTATGAAAGCAGTGATGCATGAAAACCCTGCAGGGGAAGCAGCAAAAATAAACTCTGAACTCTTGAGTCCAATGTTCTGCTTTGTAGCATTTAAAATGACAAAATACTTTACTCTTACATTAGAAGTCATCAGAACTATTTCGCTGGGTTGGGAATAACTCACTGGCTGATTAAGTAGAAATGTGTTCACTGTGCCTATAGCCATAAACAACGAGCTCCAGTACTCTTCAGGCTTTATGCAAAGGTTGGAAAATGACTGGTCGCTTTTGACTAAGTAGCCTGACAAGTCTGTAATTTATGCAATGTAATTTCTTTTCCCTGTGTACGGAACTCGCAGTCCAGCGTGACAGTGTTGAGCGGCAGTGCCACGCCAACCCCTGCCGCCGAGCCTCGGCTTGGGCTGGAGGGCTCCGAGGAGGGCGGCGCCGTCTGCGTCTCCGCCCAGGTGGAGAGCCAGACGGGCAACTACGGAGCACAGGGCTCCAAGGCGGGCCTGCTGCAGGGTGTGGAGGGCGGCACCGGTCCACACGGAGAGGCATCGCTGCCGGGCCTGGTACCGCACTGCTGACATGGACAGACTTGAGACACATGGGTTTTTCGGGTCGATTCCAGAACATGGACAGGATCAAAGAGGTGGTCCCATTTATACATACTCATACTTGTAGTTATAATGACTGAAGACACATGTCAGTTATGCTTTCCAAGAGTTCCTCATTTTTCTGCTCCTTGTTGTCGGTGGCATGTCTGTTTATTTACCCATTGATCTTAAAGAACAGGGAACTGCAGTGGGATTTAAAGGTGTTGTAAACCCTCCAACCAAGTGCACCATTCTGATGACCCATGAAAGGTGCTTCACAAGATTTGGGAGTCAAATGCAGGAAGCAGAGATGTTTTGCTGGTTTGTTTTCTAGCTGTGCTCCCTGTTTCTGCTAGAATCAAGAATACAGCAGCATCAACAGCTCCAAGCCTTTCTTGTGTTTCTGCCTGGAACTGAAACTCGAACATTGCCATCAGCTGAACTGCTGTAGCTCAGCTCAGGCTAACTGGTTGGGGAGAAGGCTCTTTGTTCTATCACACGCAGTTAGTGAAGCTTAAGCCATGGAGCACTAATGATGCATTCTGATAAACACCTAAGTCACACTGGATACGAGAATCTGCCAAATATGTAGGCTAAGTTAAGTGCTTCAAATGTAAGTCCAGTGCTGTCAATGTAAGTTCAATCTTACGTCGTTCTCTTCACCTAGTTACAGAGTAGAAGGAAAATCACTAGTTCTGCTGTTTTTTCCTGGAGTGCAGAGATATAAAACCACAGTTTAGCTTTAGCCATGTTGGTTCGCTTATATTCGCTATAATCATTATGCTGCATGTCAGTAGGGTGCGCTTTCCTCAGATATGAATTTGGAGTCTGGAAAGGACATTGTTTCTTCATTGTTTGGTCACTGTGGGCTTATACTGATTTTTTTTCTTGTGGTTGTTGTTGTTCAGTTTTTATCCGTCTTTTCATGCTACATATACCAGCATTAGCTCTCAAAAATGTCCTGTCATGTCTTTGGTTTTAAACCTTCTGGTTTAAACACTTCTTAAACACTTATTAAATGCATAGAAGCAAAGGTCCTGCAGCTATCGTTTCTTGTATCGCTCGTGTGTGTCAACTCTGACTCGGTGGACGGCTACTTACGCCCCTCCGCCTCCAGCTTCAAAAACGAAATGAGCTTCATTAGCGGAAGTGGAACTCAATTCAACGGAGAAATAAGGGTGATTTGGGAAAGCGAGCCGTATTAAAGCGCCGCCACAAAACTGAGGTTTGGGCCCAGAAGGAGCCATTGTGATCCTGTCAAACGAATGCTGGCGATAATTGTTTAGCTCAAGCACCCTCCACTCCTGCTACGTCCAGCCATCTGCGCTGAGCCAGGAGCGCATATGCGGGCGGTGTGTGTGTGTGCACGCGCGCCCGCGAGAGTGAGAGAGAGAGAGAGAGAGAGAGTGAGTGAGTGAGTGAGTGAGTACTGGTAAGGCAGGACGGGAAGGCATCTCACTGACTGAAATATGATGAGACGTATCTAAAATATGGTTTCAGATTAGTGCAAAAGAGTAACACAAATATGGTGAATAATAATGATTCTAAATGACCCATCATTGATAAGGATTATGATGGTAACTAAAAGGTTGAGTGTCTTCCAAGGGGTTGTTTGTTTATTTTCCCCAAAATTCCTGAACTGTCATTTTGTTTTCTCAATAAATTCTGTCTGACCACAAAATAAAAATTCAGTTTAGATTTTAAGATATTCAAACATACTGAAAATAGTATTTTTTGGGACCAGTATAATATTTGGGACAAGTGAATTTACATTGGTATTAGTATAAATGACATTAGTAAGGACATTGTCTGTCTGTAGGTGTTCCTGGATCAGTCTTTACAGGCTCACCTGGATTTTGGCAGGTTATTTTATTCTTCATGGAAGATCCTCTCCAGCTCTGTCATGCTGGATGGTGAGTGTCTGTGATCTGGCAGCTTCAGGTTTCTCCACAGATGTTAGATGGGGTTTAAGTCTGGGCTTTGGCTCGGCCAGTAGAGGACATCCAAAGTCTTGCCCTGAAGTTATTCCAGAACTGTTCTGGCCATGTGCTTCAGGTCACTGTCACGTTAAAACATGAACTGTTCCTCCAGTCTGAGTTTGCTCGTACCCTACAGGATGTTTTCTTCAAGGATGTTCCTGTATGTGACTGCATTTCTTCATCCCATCAGTTATTGGTCTACTGCCACCAGTTGTGCTCAAAGTCGTTGCTAAGCTTGTGATCCTGGGAACACTTAAGGCCTTAGATATTGTTTTATATCTTTATCCTGATTGTTTTATCTACTTGTCCTGATCTTTCTCCTCTCAGTGACCCAGATGTGGGCCTTTTCACACTAAGTCCAACCAGTTCACAATGCAACAGGTGGACACCAAACAAGTTCTCATCACAACCCAATGATATGTAAAGCATACAGGATACACAGAAGTATCGTTTATAATACACACAGGATACACCTATGTTATTAAAAACATACAGAATACAACTGAATATAGAATATAATACATACAGGATATACCTGAGTATGTTATATAAAAATACAAGACACACCTGAGTATAGTATATAATACACACAGGACACACCTCAGTATGTTATATAAAAAATACAAGATACACCTTAGTATAGTATATAATAAATAAAAACCTGACCATAATTTTGAGTGCTGTATCTAATGGTCTGAATACTTCTGTGAGTTAGATATTTCAATTTCTAAACTCTTCATGGGTGATTAAGTGTAGACTGGTGAGTAAAAATGGCAAAAATACATATTTAAATCTAAAGGAGGTAAAAATTGCAGTGTAGCACAAGGTTTCCAGAGAAAACGACATTTCAGGTGGAGGTCCTTCATCAGCTAAGTGAACAAAGTGCTTTTAACATTCTAGGAGATTAAACCAGCTTATATTAGATGTTTAAATCATAACATTCATTCTACATTGTTCAAAAGTTTGGTGAGATTGTTGATCTGTGTACATCAGTTCTTTGAGTTTTCTAACTTCACTGTTACCATAGCAACAACTTGCAAAGCAAACAGATATGTCATTAATGTAGTGCATTAACATTATAATGCTTTGGCACTGTAAGTGAAAAATTCTTAATTCTGATGGTCTTAAGGTGTTTCACCAAATGATCAGTAAAGCTAATTACATTTCTTGCAAGAAATACACTACACAACATTAATGCATGAGGAGAAATGGTGATAACAACTAATCCTTTTGTACTACTTATTGAAGTGGCAGTTTATTTTTAAATGTACATGTAGCACATTTTTAGCGACTGCAGGCTACAGTATCACTTTTATTATTCAACTGTTCGTTTATCTCACTCTTGGTAAGCATGTCTTTGATGACGTGTGCCTCTCAGCGCTGGGTCTTGGGTTCAAGTCTCCATCTGGGTGGAGTTTTCATCTTCTCCCCATGACTGCATATATTTGCTCCTATTTGATATGTCCATCATATTTGTGTTTCAAAAATAAATCATTCATATGACCGTTTTCCAACTGTCTTTATCCCTTAGAATTAAACAGGCTATGAGAATGTGCTTAAGTTGGATATAAGATAAAAGAGCTCGTATCTGAGTGGCTGTCCTGTGTTGTGTGTCTTTCAAAAAGCACTCGGAGCTGAACTATGCCTGAGAACTGCAACGTAGGTGGGCAGTGCTAAACTGCTGCATGCTGAATAGGTGGAGATATGTAAATACGTTTGTTCCCATGACATCAAAGAAACAGTGTTTTCAAAACACCTGTTTTTGCAGCTTAGATTATGTGGTCTGCATGTATTGGGGAACTGAATGCTGTGTTTAGAAACTTTAACAGTATTAACATGTTACTTCAAAATTCTTTGTTTCAATAAAGAAATTCAGGTTTCAATGACAGGGGCCGTTTAACAGTAGATTGTTTGTAGGTCAGTGATCCTATGAAAATATGTAAACATATGCATACTTCTCTGGAGGATGTCTTCACTGTCATCATTAGTCCACGACACCAGGTAATAACAGAAAATTTAAAAGGACATTCCTTCATTCAGAAAATCTAATATACAAAAACTCATTGATCTTTTTAATGTTCTACTAAATATAAATAAACAAATTCTAGCTACCCTGGACCACACTGGTATGCAGCAAGTTCTGTTCTTGGTCACTAGGGGGCAATGTTGGTTTAACATTTCAGAGATTTTGCACTGCATGCAAAATCACTTTCTGAAACTGAAGTAGTGATGGAATTCTCAGCTGCATTTGGTTTTTGCAGTTCATGTCATAATGAATTTTGACAAATAACACATATTTCACACATACGCACACACACACACACACACACATATAATTGTAATGTGTTTGTGTATACTGCACTGCACACACTGTGCTGTTGGCATCTTTCTTTGATGTCCATTTGGAGTAGGTCTGTTAATCCAAGTCATGATAAATCAGTGTGACTCAGTGAGTCAGAGACGATTTAAAAGCACACAGCATAGTGTTAGTCCTGTTCTTTGAGGTTTTTACCACTGAAGGAGGCTCTGAGAACCATTTTCAATAGTTAGTCATCACACACAAGGTTCAATTTGACTCAGAGCTTGACCTTGGAACTGATGGATTAATGCAGTTATTTTTCCATTATTTTACAAAAGAGACAATATGGCTTACTGTATAAAACTGGACAGTCATTATTCTGTATTAAAAATATATATTATTACTCCTCATGGGGTACATACACATGCATAATTATTTACACACACACACACACACACACACACACACACACACACTGGAGAGCAGAATTAGAGAACAATGTATGAACACTTGATTTTTTCAGAAATAATGTAATCTACATGGATCAACATTTGAAGGATTTTTTGTAAGGGGTACACCATGCCACTAGAACAGTGTTTTACAAAATAACCAAAGTATATCAATATGAAATCTTTATTTTGCAAAAAATGTGGTCATAATTAGAGAACAGCAATGACTGTAGCATAGAGAAAGATTACAACTACATTTTCTGAAGGTTACAACAGTCAGTAATCAGTAGGAAGCGTACAGGCCTTTGCTTTGAATGACTTCAGCACATCTGCGGCCACAGGACATCACTAGTCTCTCACACCGCTCTGAGAGTGTGATTTTGGTCCACTCTTCTTCCAGTCTCTTCCACAGTTCTGTGACCGTTGTGGGTTTCTTGGCCATTACTTTGTCACCAAGGATTTTCCAGAGGTTTTCTATTGGGTTTAGATCAAGATTCTGGGCTGGCCATTTCATTATTTCAGTTTCAAGGAACTGCTTTACCCATTTTGCTGTGTGACAGGGGGCATTGTCCTGCATGAAAAGTGCTGGCTGAGTGATGAACGCAAGGAAGGAACCACGTGTTGTTGAAGAAGGTTCTGATACACACTTGCATTCACTCTTCCACTCTTGAGCTCAGTCTTTTCCCAGCCTTCTTGGGGGACATGAATGAGATTGTGATGTTGTAAAGATGCAATATTCTAGAAATCACATACTTAGAACAACCAACTTCTCTTGCTGATAGGGTCACCCCTTTGGTCTTCATCTGGACAACCTGCTGCAGGAGGGTTTCAGTCACTTTGGAACAGCTCACCATTTTTGCAAAGTCAGTGAAAA
>JAOYMR010000015.1:3032338-3056886 GCA_025802075.1 Tenebrosternarchus preto
CCCCCCCCCCCCCCCCCCCCCCCCCCCCCCCCCCCCCCCCCCCCCCCCCCCCCCCCCCGGGCATGCCTTCCTGGCAGGTCTTTCTTTCTTTTTGCCGTTCGAACACATTGCTGCTCCGGCATCAGTCGCAGCAGGGGGGCTCGAACCCTACAGTCACACATTCGTATCTGTCAGTGAGCTCATGGGGAGAGGGGTGGGGATGCTAAAGACACTTTAATGACTCTTACAGGAGCACTAATGGATTTATGCAGCAGCTGAATGTGCGGCTACAGAAACAAATGATGAACAAAGAGAGAATGGAGGTTACAGCATTACAACGACTTCACTTTGGGTTGAGGATGGCCAGGAAAAGCCTAGAAATGTATTCTGTGTAGAATCAGTTGCATTTTTAAGATATTCTATTCAGCTATAGGCTATGCCATTAAAGACCCCAAGTCAGTGAGATGACATCATTTCAGTGGTTGTGTAGGCACTTGAGGCGCACACACACACACACACTCTTAATGTAAAAATGTGGAAATGCAAATTTATCCCAGCTCTCTGCAGAGCTCAACAGGAAGCCTACAAGACTTTACACCCACACACCCTTCATTGTAAACTTCCAAACAAAGTTGTTACTTCAAAACATACTAAAGGTTGTAGTGTTTATACTTTAGTGTAACAAAGATTTGCTTCACTCTTTCAGGGTCCTGGTAGGGCCTTATTAGTTGATTACCTAATATCTCTCTTGCTCATTTGTTGATATACTCCACAAAAGGGCCTCGAGCTATAAAACGGGCCTCTAAATGGAACAACGTCATTCCCGACTCATTATCTATCACAAGGGTTATCTATCCCCATTCTATGGTGCAGTATTTCCCACATTACTGTGGCCTTCTGTGTGAGAATGGAAAGTCGCTTCTCAGTTGACTGCATTAAGCTGAGCTGGTTGTTTTAACTGGAAATAAGGAATTCTTCACCTGCATCGTCTCCAAGCATGTAGATGATCAGCATGGATTATATCGTTTTTATTATATCAGTGCAGTGTGGTGTGGCGACTGCAGTGCTACAGACAGTGTTGCTGTAATGTTCTGTGGCTGTTGTAGGAACTATGTAATAAGCTAAAACTGACCTTATTAAGTTCATATGTTAACTTCTAAATGTTAATTGTGGTCTCAGTGGTAAACTGATGATCAAACAAACAGTTAACTGACAGTGACGTGTACTTGTGCAATCCAGTTTGAGCAACTGGGGTTAAATATAACCCCAACAGAGGCTAAATATATCAAATTAGGTCTTAGTTACACTAAATTAGTTTTATCTCTTTGAAAGGCAATGGTACAGAGGTTATAGCTTAACCCTCATGTCATGTGGGGACCCTCTTAACAGTGTGGAATGCAGCTGGAGGGATGGCAGCAGATCCATGGGTAATGATGTCATGGATGTGGGTGGGAACGAGCACACTGTGAGGGGGAGCTGCCGGTTGCCGTGGAGAGCCTGCGCATGCAAGATGAGACCCAAGCGTTTCCACGAACGCCGGTAAATGTCTCAGTTTACCTCACCACATATGACATAACACAGCACTGTGGAGGAGCACGGTGCCAAACGTTAGTAGCTGTTACACCTGCCGCCCAGATGTCTCTTCAACCATGTTTAAATGTGTTTGGTCAAGTTCATGGTAATGTTAAAAAATGTGGCCACAAACAGCACTTTTGGAAGTTGGGTACAGGATCCAGGAATGGATAAACACTTTAAGAGTTACTTCGCTTGGATACTCAAATTTTCTTTCTAAATTTCTTAAAGCTAATCTCTATGTACACAAAATTTGATTTAAAAGTACTTTTACAGGACCATGGCTGATATCACAGTGCATGTTATTAATATCTAATTTTAGGGTTTGGTATTTGTAACTGGATTACAAATTCTTTTTCCAGCATTAAGGTCATTTCTCACATGCCACTTGGATCTGTGTTATGAATTCCACTAAAACATAAATTTAACTTGTTCTCTGAAGTCTTTTAAAACTACCTGGTAGTTATATATTTTCTGTCTTAATTACCAAATAATTAATTTGTAGTCACACATATTTTCCTAGTAAATACCAAGAACTTGGAGCATAAAAAAGCATATCAACATTTTCACACATGTGGAGGGGGCAGTTTGCTTCACTGAACAGGTATTGATCTTTTAAAGAACACCCTACACACACAATCTTGCTGGTTTCCTCTGAGCTTTCTAGAGCTTGAAGCGTGTAAACCCAGAGTGTGATGACTGTTTAATCAGTCATTACACAAACGACATGACTGCCGTGTTCTGCAGTGGAACCCAAAATAAAGCCGAAGGAAATGCCTTCCTGCAGACGGTTAAACGTCAACCAGACTTTCACGGCCGCGTTCACAACAGTCCATCCTGGATATTTTTAGCAGCGTTCCTTGAGTTGTGAATGGGGAAGGAAATGTTGGTACACTGCTCTGGTCAATAGCTGCTCATCAGAGGTGACATTCTTGTTGGGTTGCGGCTTTGTCCCAGCGATAAGACAGGCCGTGTCATCCAGCGTGCGAACATGTTGCTGACAGGTTCAGTTCTGGAAGGACATGCACCACAGTCCATCCTACATTATCAGCTGCAGGATTCCTCCAAGAGACAGGAATATGTGTGAGTAATTCCACAGGTCAGAGTTCTCATATTTTTGATGGCCATGCATTCCATTCGCTTTTTTGGATAACAACCAAGGAAACTGACAATTTCCTCTCAAAGCAGTTTCAAAATGAGTTTGTATTCATTTTTTATTAAAATATACAGCCATGTGGTGGTAGGTTTTCAGTTAATTTTCCACACCTCGCAATGGCAGGGTGCTCAGGACAGTCCTGACTCAAGCTGTGTCATTTACCCAAACAACAACCCAAGAAAAGTCAGAGTTCAGTCTCACGCTGAGCGGGCCGTGAAGCCCACTGCTCACCCCAGTAAAACGCAGGACAAAAAAAACAGGCAACACAAGTCACTCTTGGAAGTGTCGCGTTGCCGTGGAGACTGCAACAACAGTGGAGTGAATAACCCCCTCCGTTGTCAAAGTGCCTTCCCCTGATCGTCTGCACTCTGACATGACAGCCGAGGAGCTGAGTGGCAGCAAACGTCGCGTCAGACACGCCAACGCTCTCTACACCCCCAGCGTGTCGTCGCGGTGACATGATTTGCACAGGGCGGTCGCAATCGGTTTCGCTGACTGCCAGCGTGTGACTTCAACAAACGTTCGCTGAAACTTCCCGGCTGAAGGTCATATATGAAAATCTACGTTTCTGCCATGGTTGATTGTACTATTAACGAATAAGTCCACATTAGTGCTTGATAAGGGAGCATGACCTCACCAAAATACTCTACCTGAACAAATGTTCATTTTATGTTTATTGAGTCAGACCAGTGTTTTCTCTACATAGCCTCTTGCAGGTGAGATGTAATTAGAAAATGACATGTATTCATTAGTAAATAAATGCTGTTAAGGTGGCACACATCCTTTCCCTTCATACAGAGGAATGCACTAAATGTACTTTACTAGCTAGTAAAGTAGTCCAGATCTAGTAAAGTAGTCCAGATCTAGTAAAGTAGGCAAAACTGCAAGGTTATCAGTGACATTTAAACTGGTACACAGGTCTGTTCACTTTCACCCTAAAATATTTTTTAGGATATAAGTTCTGTGTTCATCAAATCAGTGTTTAAACATGAAAAACTGGAAAAAGAACAGTGAAAAGCCCAGCTCTGGCTCCCTGTCTACCGGACCGGCATCCTCTCTAACACACCCGCCCACGTGCCCAAGTCTGGGGCAATAAGCCAAAAACCATGCGACAAACCCAGCCGTGTTGTCACGGGAACCGAATGGCTGACGAGCCCTTCTTCCCGCCGCGCGCTGCAGGCGAGCACAAGCTCACCAGGGCGCCTTCGTGCTTATGACTCAAGCGTTTACCGCTCTCCGAACCCAAAGAAGAGCTAGGTGGTGATGCGTCACAGGTCACTACGACAGTAAGGACAGCTGAAAATATCAGCAAGGTGGTGGGCTTTATATATTGCTGAAGAAGGAAGTGTCTGGGTCTGTCCTGGGTCAGCAGTACTGTCATGCCATAGGGTAGAGACATACCCCACTATATTGATATTTGTATTGAAAACATACAGTGGAAAACGAATATACCATTCATTGACTAATCCCAGTTCTGAGGACATAATAAATGTCCTTCTGAGGACATAATAAAAGTCCTACATAATAAACAGAGTTCTGACATGTTGGTGTCTTAAGAGTTCAATTCACTCGTCACTTCAATTCCGTCTTCAGTTCACACTTACCAACTGTATGAGCATCAAATCAGGAATATTGCAGATATGTTTTTTGTTGATAAGGAAATGCCTACACTCATTTTACACAGAGTTTTGCATTGCGATATTTTGTTATATCTTTGTCCAGTGAAGTTAGACTTGTATCTGGTGGTAAGCTGCTGTGCTACAGTTTCATTTTGCTGTACCATTAAGGATGCAGAAGTGTCTCAGTCCCCTGTACCCCGAGGCAGGCAGTCGGCATGGTGACTGGTCTCCTGCCAGCACGACCGGAGGCAGACAGGGAGTGATTAGGCCTGAACTGTCTGCTGTCACCTACAATACAACTATTAGCAAAAACAATTAGGGAGCCCATCTGGCAAACATCTAGCCTGGGGTAATTCTGCAACACATTAAGCTTTTTTTTTCCTCTTCCAAAAAGACCATTGTCATTTTGTTTAGTGAGCGCCTGTGTGTGTGTGTGTGTGTGCGTGCGCATGTGTGCGCGTGTGAAAAAACATCTGGTACTGATATGGGCTGAAGTTTGGACACTACTGCCCCCAGATGAAATCTACCTGGCATGCGTTCTGTCCTCTGCGCATGACATTTCGGGTGAGCCGTCGTCAAGGCCAGGGATCCTCAGAGCAGACAACCTGCCATTAAAACCTCAATTAGCGCTTTGGCTCTTAATCATGGAAAGGGCAGTGCTCGGTGATCTGTGCTGATGGGGACCGGAGCTGCCCAGGTGATACATGAGAGCCTGAAATAGGGGCAGGGTGGTGCTCACACACTTCACAAACAGCGTAACAAACAGAAGCAACCACAGGGTAAACCAGGAGTACTAGAGATGTTCGAACTGCTCTCTGAATGTGCATAGAGACTGCTGTGGCAGTAATGACAACGTTTAATGAAATAACCTCTTTGTATATGACACGCAAAACACTAAGCGTGAGTTATATTCAGTATATTGCTATGGGGTGAAATGCAATATGAAATGTATGTGGATTAACCACCATTTTGATCAAAATAAGTCAGATTTTAAAGACTCACAGTTTGCATGAAAATGTATTTTCTTTTCGGACTGTGAAAATTAATGAAATGACCAGCATCATTGCAGATAACGTTTACACACACTCCCAAGAAGATTTAAATTCACATTTTAAATGTAAACTTGGAAATTTCCTTAGAGCTGGACATGAACAGCATGAGAGTGATTGGAGGAGAGCTATTTTGGGGGAAAAGCACCGAATTGCATCATTTAAAAGTATTCAGCGCAAACGTGAGCCGAATTGGACTTTCCGTTAGACCTATTCGTCAGTTGGGACACCCCAGCGCCCGACATATTGGCTTGACCACAAATACTTCCACACAGAATGAAATCAGAGTAAGGATTACCTGTCGAATGTGATTCCTTTTCTGACATAACACATTGAAGTGCTTACGTCCTCCGCTTGAATTACATTCGTTTTGGCAGTTGGGCCGAACCCCCTCCTCATCATTTCAGCCCCCCGTCACTGGGATTCTGATGAAAATTAACTGCAATCGTACTGATTCGCTCTCCCTTGCCGACTCGCTAGTTGGTCATTTCTTGGGGAGTCCGTGACGAAATCACGGCAGATATAAGAAGCGCACCTGGAGAGCGCTGCACAGTTGTTCATAACCTGGCCACGCAGCAATAGGTTCACAATGATTGCCAACGTCTATGTTTACTGCATATTTTCACTTCTACTTTTGAACGTCGTTGAGGCTAAACCAATCTCCAATTTACAGGTGAGGTATTTTTGCAAAACTGATTATTTCACTTACACGAGTTTATTTTTAATTCCAAGAGCCATTGAAACTATATTTTTTTGTTTCATCGTTTGTTTTGTTTAACAGAGCCTCAAAGAGCTTTTTGAAGAAGAGGCGAATATGCCTTATTTTGGGATGGGAGAGTCGGAGATGGAGCCAAAAGACGCGAACGCAGAGAGGACCGTTCCCAGCACAGATGTGGAGCGACCTTGGGGGGGGGACGGTGAGATCAGCGCTGCGCTGGCGGGAAAGGAGAACGCGATCGACCGCCTTCTCGGTGACATTCTATCTGTTTCGAAACGCTCATGGAGTCGATTCAAGAAAGGAGGGCTGAGAAGCTGTTTTGGCGTTAGGCTAGAACGAATCGGTTCCTTTAGTGGTCTGGGATGCTAAAGCATCAGGTATGTCATTACAGAGCGCTTGACATGGTAATGATGGATACGAATAAACTGTTCTGTCCTGTTATTTATCTGTTTGTTTCCTGTCGTTTTTTTTTACAGGATCCGTTGATCGGTTGGTACTGGAATAGGGCACAGAAACTCTCCTTACTTGAACTCCTCGAGCAGGACATTTTTTTTAAACAAAAGAATTGACTGCAAGTTTACAGTGGATTTGTGCTCGGACTGTCGTTTTGTTGTGTTATTTATTCAGTGGTAACTGTGTAGAATAGTAAATTGTAAATAGTTTTTTAAAATCCTACGATCTGCATCTTTTTACTGTTTCTTCAATGTATCTATTTATTTCTCGTCCAACTATATCAATGTTATAGACTGTAAGTTGCGGCAAAATAAATATTTTGCATAATACGTGTGATGACCCAGTGAAAATCTCGAACACTTCCTGCAACACACGTCTATATGCTATTTGTTGACGAATGTAGAATGAAAAGGAAAACAGAGAAAACGTAAATTGGTACATACACACACAAATCCTTTGAAGAGCACGCTCAACCCTCATGCTTAAATTCCAGATTTGAGCATAATTACATAAGGTTTCACCTAGTTGTAACAAGTCAGGCCTTTTTGATCAACAATCGGCCATACGGACAAAAGTTTAGAAACGTCTGAAACACCAAAAGTCCTTCATTCCAAAATGAAACGCTACACGGTGGCAATACACCAAAGGCACGTGTACGCCATATATAGAAGGCCAAATTTACATGCTGATCCGCACATTCATAACCGTTGCGTAAAACTTAATTTGTTGCAAGCTTGATACCTTAAAAAGTATTAGAAGATTGCACAGCCTTATGGAAGGACAGGTTAAGATGTTTATCTCATTAAAATTATTAAGCTTCCACAATCTAGCCTGTCACATTACATAACGTAGGCTATCAGAAAGTTTCTATAGTGATTGAACGAACCTCTTTGTCGATGACCACCGTGTCAAAATTAAGATCACAAAGACTCGCTGCTTACATGTCCCTAAAGACTTTATAAAGAATATAAGAACAGGAAAAAAACAGTAAATTTCAAGCAAGAAATTTCCGCACGCGCATGGTTGCAAGCTGATATTGCCTTTCTGATCCTCTCACATATATGGTGTTCCCGAAAGCCTGACAGTAAGAGTCAAGATTTTTGAGTTGTAGGGTATTCACTCACTCACTCATTTACTCATTCATTCATTCATTCATTCATTCATTCATTGTGTTACATCTTCCAGGACTGGAGAACGGCGTGTCCCTGATAAACCAAAGATGCATGGAGCATAGGGTGATGATCTGAACAGGGATGAACGGGGGTAAATGCGCGTTTAGAGCAATAATATTTGGGTACAATTTATACACACAATAATATTTGGGTACAATTTATAAACACAATAATATTTGGGTACAATTTATACACACAATTGCAACATGTATCCTTAATGAAAGTAACCTACTGCATCTGAATACAACAGTTTATGTCCAAATAATTCTGATCCTCTAAGCTCGCTTTCTAACTAAAAAAGACACCTACCTGACTAATAATAAAAAGGGAAAAAAAATATTTCACTGGTTATTAAATCCGTGTGTATTTTATTGTCTGAAGTTTATTTAAAGTATAATAAATAATGCTCACACTGAAATTTCGAAATTGAACGGAATACAGTAAGACACTGAGAGACTGTGTGCCTGTGCGTGTATGTGTGTGTGTGAGAGAGAGCGCAAGAGAGAGTGCATGAGAGAGAGAGAGAGAGAGAGAGAGAGAGAGAGAGAGAGAGAGAGATTATCATGGGTATAATCTAATGACTATGAATACACTAGTGACAAAGGCATATACGAACACTGGTAATTAAGTTCTAGTACTTTGTGGTCTGATCTTTGAGCACCGGCCCGTTTGCATGTGGGTAAACATCCACTACACTCCATCTGCTCTAATGATTAACAGGTTCCAAAAGTAAATGGCGCAACGTCGCATAGTAGTAGCCTATACTCTGAGTGTGTAATAGACAAATAATCTAAAATGAATCTCACTGGTACAAACACCGTATCCTATTGAAACCGTATGTAAGCCTATGGACGTTTTAAAACTTGGTCTACATATTATGAGAATTATGTAAAATCTGACCTGTGAAAAATCACGTCACCCATATGGACTAAGAAGTTGGACGAACTCAGTTACCAAGGTTACTGCCGGAGTTTTAGGGATGGATTCCTGCGGATGGCATTAAGTAATCAAACTTTAGTTTATTTGCGTAGCACTTTTTATCAGTGTGAAACAAGGAATGAGACAATACGAGGACTTGATTTTCTGCTTTTTCTAAACTTTGGCCCTTAATAAGTCCAAAATACCCTGCAGTGTTAGTCAACGTGATTTCAGGGAACCACATCCATTTCCCGAACTCCGCATAACAGAAACTATGTCATAAGGCATTCATATCTAACGCGCTAAAGCTTTAAAAGGATTTATTTCCGACAGATAGCTTTATCGTAGAAGGTGTTGGAATGCAGCAAGCAAATTCCTGACATAGTTTTGCGTGTCAGACTTAATAGTATAAATGGGTCCAACTCCGCAACTGGGGATGAACAGACAACGGGACTGAATTCAACACTACTGCAAAGACTCGAACAACGTCACTCAATTTCTTAAAGATATGCACGCGTTCTACATTCCCCCTGCATGCTTGTTACTGCTCTTAAGTTTTCAGCTCACAAGCGCACTCCCTCTGCAAAGCGCGGCCTTGACTACTGAAGACATGGATGTCTTAAAGGTAAGAGTTATCGACTCGACAGAGCAAATCATTTTAGTTCGTGAAGTCTCTGCTAGTCACCCACACTTTAAACCGCCCACACTTTTAACGCGCACGTGTCATTAACCTGGCAGCTTCTGCTCCACCGACTTCAAACATCGTCCCAAGACGTCACGCTAGTGCCAAACCTGGAGAAACCTGCCCTTATTGAAGAGGAAGACCGCACACAGGTTCAGGGCAACCCCAGCTCAGTGGACGCGAAAGACTACCTCTCCGCCCGGGACTTCAGAACCGTTCGCCACGACAATAGCTCCAAAAGATACTCCGGCTGCTTCAGTCGTAGACTCGATAGGATCGGGTCTATGTCATCTCTGGGATGCAATACGATCGGACGCCACAGTAAGTTTATGAAAATCTACTTCAGGGTACATTGACCTTATACTGTTTAGGATAAAAAAAACTTTCACTCATTTTAAGATGCATTTTGGAATAACTGAAAATATCCGAGCTAAAGTCTCTCTCGCGCGTGCTCATCAAATTCTTCACTTTGTTTTTCAGATCCAAAAAGGAAATGAAGTCTTAAGCGCAACTGTTGTAACATTACCTGAACGTCGAATCAATTTTTACATGTGCTTTTATTTATTTAGAATATTTATTGAACTCTTCACATATGTACGTACGTTTATATACATGCTTAATTTAATGTTAGGCTAATAGCTGTGTATTCAAACATTTAATAAATACATTTGAAATGTTTTACCATCAATTATTCTGACTCTGCGAATGTGAGAAGAAACACTGAGCGTAATATTTAGAACAATCACGTGCCCAGAATAAGTTAAGTGTGAATCACGCAGGCCAGCATAATCATAAACCCCAGGGACTATTTAAAAAAGTGGGGTGGGGGGGTAGATGTAGCTTTAAATATATATATTATTAAAATATTATAATATTATTCACCGATCCAGTAACAAGTGTTTTCGGTATGGTGTTTAAACCTGGTATGGATAAATGACATAGAAACGACACTACACGTGACACTGCGTTTTTCGTTCAGCACCATGGAGAGCGAACAAGCTCCATAACGAAAAATCAAATGTGCGTAGCAAACATCCTCCTGAAACACAGATTGAACACAATCAGTAATAAATAGGACAGCTTACTCATCTAGCAACAGAGGTAATCACCCCCCCATGCCCCCCCCCAAAGAACAAGCCATTCTGTCTCAAGACCCCCAAATATACCTGGAATGATTTTATCAGTATTAAGTGGGCAAAAACGAAAGTGTAGCAGGGTAAAAAAAAAAAAAAAAAACTGCTTCTAGAGTAAAATGTCCTTTTACTGCTGCCATGGTATCACATTGGAAGCATTGGCTGTTTACCAGTAAGTGTTTACCAGTGAGTGTTTAACAGTGCTATGGTAGACTGTGGCACCCTTTGCCAGAACACCTAGAGTTTAGTGAAAAAGCCTTACCACTCTCCCTACAACCACAGATCATTCACAGGATTAACCTCCATCACCCACAGCATGGCCATTAATGGGTATGTAGCTCTGAGGTGGACCACTCAATGTAACCTATCAGGCCAGAAGTGACAGCTAGTCGTTGATAGCAATGTTCTAATGTTTTAATGTGAGGTGTTCTTTTAAAAGCCCTTCTCTCCTTTCTGGTCTGTTGAGGCCTTTGTATTCCAATAACTGATGTCAGGCCTGTGTCAGTACATGACAGAACACTCACGCAACAGTTTCAGCCCGAGGAACCAATAAGTCAACTAGGCTGGCATTGCCCAAAGCTGCTTGTGGCAACATTCATTATAAATTGTATTACACTTTACAATGTGAACACTTGTTCTGCCATAATTAAGTCCATACAAAGGTCAGTACCAGCTCATCATGTGTGATATTTTCCCTCGATATTATTAAGGGTTCTCTAAATATGAAACATCCCTGGCATTCACTTCCAAACTGCATGTTTAGTGTAGGCTGGAGGTATCAGGTCTGAGGTAATGTAGCAACAATGTATGGTACGTGTAGTGGAGGCGTGCCTCACAGCACACGCCATGTCTTCATTCCGCTCTCCGAAACCCGCCTCCCGGGGTCGGTGCCTGTCTGGGCGAGCGCCCGTCACCCGGCACAGCCTGGTGCAAAAAGGGCACGTCGCCCAGCGCCGAGCAGCCACTTAAGAGGAAAACGGCTGGGCGGCCTTATCGGGGTGGAGGTGTTGGAATGCAGTCGGCACGGCTCAGGGAAAGGATGAGCCCACCAGGACGGTCGAGTGTCTCTATAAGAGGCACGGCTGGACACGCAGTCCTGCCAGAGAGCGACGGTGAAGGTCCAACTCAAGCCAGGGATGGTCAGGGGGCTTATTCTAGCAGGACTAGTCGTCCTTCTCTGTAAGAACGTGGCCGTGGAAGCTCACGTGCTGAGCAGACAGGGTTCGGGCAACACTGCGGCCAAGCTCAAGGTATGTGGCCTGGTCTTCTTGAATTCAGATGAGATAAGAAATAAACCTTTAAGTAAATTCTACAGGGCTGAAGTTAAAGCAACTTGAGAATGACTAATTTTGCTAGCACTGAATTCAGTTTAAACTTAGTCCTACCTTAAAATGAATCCAAAGTGAGTTTGAATCCACCTTATTAATTCATCACAAGCGTTACTCAAATGTTATTTTTGGTCCAGCTCAGCTCTACCTTAAACAGAACCTACCTAATTAACCTATAAATATCCTATACCTTGGCATGCCATTCAAGTAATGCAAGAGGAGCATGACCTTGCAGTAGCCTTTTATATTAGAAAAAGAATTGATCTTATTGTCTATTGATACCTATTCTGTGGTAGCAAGAATACTTCTTTCCTGAAGTTTGGTCTTGTGTGCCATCATTTAAAGAAAAGAGGGCTGGAGCACATGTGAAGATTTCCCTTGGAAATCATTTAGCCGGATATTTATCAAAAGTTACAGCTTCATGTAGAGTACATGTTAAACAAGGAGAGACTAGGATCTACTTAGATACTGAGATTACCCTGAGAACCTCTTCTCTTTTGTGCTCCTCAGAGCTTACTTCAACAGTTTGAGGAAGCTTTGGCAGCTGAGGACTCTGAAGGAGGGGCAGAATATGACGACAGGAAATTGGCGCTGGGTCTGAGCCAAGAGTCTCCAGCCTGGGAAAGGGACAGGGAGGAGCAGGCCCCTTTGGCCGAGGATGTCAACCCAGACGAGGGCATCCAGGCACAGAGGAAGCGCCTCATGGATCTCCTCCTGTCCACAAGAAGTAAGAGCTTTTCCGGCTGCTTTGGTGGAAGGCTGGATCGCATCGGGTCCTCAAGCACCCTTGGCTGTAATTCCATGAGAGGCTAAGCTTTTGATGGGGCTTTTGTCCAGGCCACCAAGAGACTGGAGCCAACACGTTGCTTGTAGCTTGCCATGGCAACGCACACAACCATAAGAGCCTGTTGGAGCCCACTGGGTTGAAAGCCTGCTGAACCTGTCGAGCATGTGTTTGGCGGATTTGAATCCTATAAGCATAAAATTTGCAAGTGTGAACTAAATTCACTGATTATGTTTTAATCAAGATAATCCTTTTCAAATATTTTCTGCCTTATTTCATTTATTTGCTTTTAGGCACAGCTTGTGTGTACCTCCATTTATTAACGGTCTGGAACTTGTGAGAGAGCTAATGGATGTGTAATTATTTTTGTTCCTATTGAGAATGACATAATTATTTTGTCTATTGTATTCACACGTTGTACTTATTTTAAAAGCTCAACCTGATGACTTTTCTTTCTGATTAAGGGGGTAGTTTATTAGCTAGAAGGTTCTGCTGTTATGAAATGTTTGATTTTTGTCACTCTTCATATCTGTGCATAAATTTCCTTTTTCTGTTCAGAACAATACCATGTCTGTTTTGGTGTTAATAAACCATAGGGACAAACCACTTTGGTATTGTTTGATTTCGTGTTCCTTGGTTTGTTGTTGAGTGGGGAAAAAACCCCACAAAAAAAAACAACATTACACTGGAACTTACGTCACCATACGCAACAGTCTGTTTACTATAGATGAACCTAGACTTGGTGGCACGACCACTGGAGTCAAATGCCGACAGTATAACCCATTAGTACACATTATCACATCAGAACACATCGTCCGAAGGGATGCAAGACAGTCAGCAGGAGTCAGAAATTCCTCTCGCATCACCTCCACCTGGAAGACTAATGAAATCTGGCCTAATTGACTGGGTTTATTAGTGGACACAGAGCTACAAGGCGACCAGGGCAGTGGCGGGAGGTTATTAGCATTCAGCCTGTCGACACCTGCACTAACCTTTACTGAAAAGCCAGAGTCCGCATTGTCTTTAATCCCATTATATAACCCCAGGAGGGCCGCTGATGATTGCATGAATAATGTCTTGGTTCTCAAGCCTGGTCGTGCCAGACGCGTCTGATTAGAATCCTGCTCTCCACAGCGACGCCTGGCCCAGACGGCTCATCAAATTCTAACGGACTGTCAGAAGGCTCATCTCCGTTAACTTTTCCAGCTTCTCCAATTACCCTGACTGACAGCCAGCCCAAAGGGGGGGGCTAGGGGGTGGGTTGGGGGGTGCTGTGGAGACGGCCCAGGTGGGGACTGTGCAGGTGGGGATCTCGTCCAATTAGAGCTGAACGGTGCAAGTGAGCTGGCAGGCTACAGAGCGTTCCAGCCCATACCTGCCGAAGGTGAGGACCAGGCGCGTGGGGTCTGGTGTAATTAGTGTAACCCATGTGGTGGTCTGTAACACACCCCTTTCTCAGAAAGACACCGTTCCATGACCAGCTTCGGTAACAACAACGCAAACTGCCGTCACTAGTAGACTCGAACAGTCCAACCAATTTGGCAGTTTCACAACCACAAGTAGGACTACATATTGAGCAAAACAAGACAGAACCACGGTTAGCCATTACAATGACCACAGAACAGCTGGTGGCAGTAGGCTGTATATAGGTATAGGTCTACTACATACACTTGTTCTTATCTTGTATAGTTTAGTAGCATGGAGCACACGTTACAGTCACTCCTGAGCTAATCTAAGCACAGGCCAGAGTCTGTTCTGCACTTCTGATCCATTTCATGACTGCATGTTAACTATAGTCTATGAAACAATAGCTAAAGTTTACTTACACAGTGCTAATTTCAGTGTTGGTATTAAACTGACCTACGTCTCTTGGATTTTCACCTTATAGTTAAAAATTTATAAATACTGGGTGAAGCATCTTCCTTGAGATTCTTCAGCCAATCAATATATTTAATTTTACAACACTTTTTTTTTTTCCCAGTGCAAGGATGCGAATCTGCACAGTGACGTGCTCATTTCTTGAATAGGTGGTGACAGGCCAAGTAAATTAGATCCCACGGCAAGACACATCAGCTTGGCACTTGGTCTCTGCTGTCCAGTCAGGTTGTTCTATATCAATTACTCACCCCCTGCCCAGACGTCCACAGCAATTACATGCGTCCTACTGAAAGTGGAGGACAAAAATACTTCTAATCCAGCACAGCGGCTCAAAACAGACACAAGCGCGAGGTCACGTGTTTCTCGTTGCTCTCGCTGCTGGGCAGAGACGACCCCTCCGAGAGGGGAAAAGAGGCCGTGAAGCACGGCAGTCTAGCGACTAATGTGACGTCCGCCTCGCTTCCAAACCAGTTCCGTGCTGAGGACCGTCACGAGGCGGAGCGATGAACACCTGCTGTCGTGCACGGCGAGCGAAACCTGCCAGAGCGAAAGAAAGGACTGGCGAGCGAACCTTGGGTTCTGAGCAGGAACCCTCCATGCAACAGGGCCCTGCTAACCCACTACAGCAGAAGTGCTTCCACTTTCCATTGGCATCATAATACATGATGAAAACCTTGGAAGTGAATAAAAGAAATAGGAATTAAAGTGATTTTAAACAACAACAATACACAGCATACATTTCTCAGTTACGAAGCTTGTCGTAAGGTTTATTTGAAGTAAAAGGCACGGGACAGTGAACTTTGCATCAGTCTCAATGCGAGTACATCATGGGTAAACCTGGGGCAGGACAGTCAGAGGCCTCATCCACAACAGCGGTTACAAAAGGCTAAAAATTACAAACCTGCTGCGAGAGCTGGTGTAGTCTGAGGCCTTAGACAAAACTCCTGCCAGGGATCAACCACTAACCCAAAACTGCCATCTTCTCATCAAGCTTACATTGAAAATAAATAACATGGTCTGGGATCAACTGAATTTCAGTTCAAGCAGGAAGGTGAAATTCTATCCGATTCTAAACAGATTTAAATGTATCCAACAGTTCCAACTCATTTCAGGACATGACTTTGAAGTATTCTTCCACCTCTCGCAAACATGATTTCTTTTTGCTGCTCATCCAGAACAAGAGGAGTTGATCTGGATCTCCGTGCAGTTCTGAAGACGGCATCAGATCCACTCAGCTTCAGATAGGCTGGTAGTGAAATGCAGCAATTGGCTAACTCAACTCAGGAAAATGACCAAAATTCACAATTCAGTTCAAAATGTTATGGAGGCCAGGACAATATGATATTACAGTCCAGTACAGCAGGCTGCAATTACGTTTACATTACAAATGTAAAATTTTCATCAAGATCTTCTGAAAAGAAGAGTGGTATGTTGGTGTTTTCCTCCTCTGTTTAGAATACGTAATGCATAATCTGCATTCAGGGAACTTTTGACTAGAAAGAGATTCAACAGCATGGCATATTAAAAAAAACATATTTAAAAAACATTGGCTACATCAAATAACACTTTCTATAACTGTTCACTTCATCGCAATGCCAAAACTATAACACTGATTGATTTGAGCCATTTTAAAGCACTTAAAATTCAATAAGTCATTAAATTCAATGTCATTAGTTGCAGCCGATACTTAAAAACAAATCTCAAAGAAGCCCGTTCTTAAACAAAACTACATACTCCAACAAACAAAAATAAGGAACGCTTAGTGTATAAAACACATGCAACCATCATGTTACCATAATTCCAATACTATGTACATTACAGCTGCATCACAGTACATTAATGCAAACGAGAACAAACTATGATAAGACCACATATTGACAGTGGACTACACTGGTAGAACCGTGGTCCAAGTGGATAATCTTCCATTGGATCACAGTATTAGAAACGACGTTAATAACCTGCGCTTATATCTTTAGGCGAATTTGGTCAGCTGGAGAACACAAGTACACCCTGAGAAAGTTCACCTGTGTTTCTCTTCACTCCCTCCCCACCCACCTTGGCAAGAGTGCTGTAAAGACTACAAGAGAAGAACGAGTTACAGCGGCATGACAGGACGCAGGTACATAAATACCTCTACTGCACATGGTGGAAGTGTTTCTTGGGGTGGATGTTCTGAGGTGAGGCTCTTGCTCCCCTGAAACATGTCTGCAGCTGAACTACTGCTGGTCCCTCTTTCAGCGATCAGGGAACGCTGCCCTTCCACATCCTCCTCACTCAGTAATCTCAAACGCAGCAATTCAAGTAAAGAAATGCCATTACTGAAGTAATGCCATATATCCAGTATGTCCTAAGGGCTGTCCAGCCACCAAGGGACTATGGCCCAAGAGAGTTTCACGTCTTGAGGAATTTAATATGGCGTGTTCAATTCCAGCTGGAACTACACTCTCCACTGAGAAAGGTCTCTGTGGCAGGTCTCTGTGGCAGGTCTCTCAGGGGACTCCCATCCAACTAAATGCCTAGAACTGCTTATGAGCTTTTAGAAATGTCTGAGGTGTTACAATCTTTCTGAAATTATTCTAGTTATCAATCCAATTTCATTCAGTGATTCTAAACAGATTTAGTGCAAAAGCATATTCAAATAAATAAAAAATACAGAATCGGCAACGTAAACACTGTTCAAAACAAAACAAAGTGCTACAATGAGGTGATAAAGCCAGGCAGGATACTGTTCAAACTATAGATTGTGTTCGGTTTTTGTTCCAGGGGAAAAAAAACCCTTCAGATTAGAAATTGGTATGAGGTACAGGAGAATGTCTGCATATATGCATGAAGGTGTGTGTGTGTGTGTGTGTGTGTGCGTGTGTGTGGTCCAGGAATTGGTCAGGATTAGCTGTAGGGTGAGGCCATGCTGGGTGACCAGCTCTCCGACAGGTGTTCTGGCGCGGGTTGGGGGCGTGGCCCAGCTGAGGTGCAGCAGGGGAGGGGCCTTCACTCTTGGCCCGAGCTCCATCTCAGATGGTGATGTTATGCTGCCGGAGCTTGGCCATCAGGAACTCGTGGGTCAAATTATGTCTTGTGATTATGCCTACAATCTGGAAGAACACACCGAGATGTACCATCCTAAAACAACAACATTCCTCTTGCAGGATGAACGGAAAAACTCCACTTCTTTAGAGAGTTTAATGCTACACTTCATTAAGTTTCACAGAGTAAAGATTGTATTTTTATTTATTTGGTTATGGCTGGTCATAACGCACCTCTCCCACTGCATTCACCACCGGCAGGTGTCGCAGGCCCATGGTCCGGAACAGGTTGAAGACCTGCGAGACGTGCGTGTTCGGCGAGACTGCGTACGGACTTGGATTCATGTATGGAGTCACGTCCTGTCATGACCCAGAGACGAGGGAGGGAGGTTTTGCACAGAAAATAATTCGGCTAATTAATTCCGAGAGCTGAGTGAATGCCGCATCATTAGTGCAGGTCTGCTTTCATAGCTAGTGCACACCAACACTAATTGATAACCAAATCGGTTACCAATTAAATAGTGATTTTAATCTCTCTTCCCCGGTAGTGGGATGAGCAGAGCTGGGAAGCCTCACCACTATCATGCGCGGGTTGAGGAGGGTCAGGTCCAGGTCGTGGATGTCAGGGAACCGTGGGTAGTCCTCTGTCATCTCGCCGTATGAGAGGCGTGGCTGAGATGCACTCTACAGGACAACATGTGAGAGAGGTGGAGAAAGAGAGAGAAGGAGAAAGCTTAAAAAAAGTTCAGTAGCCTCGAGAAAAGCTTACTGGAAGGCTGTCAAACTAGCGATGCAGAATTTTATAGCTCTGGTCTTTGTAATGGCGATACGCTGCTCAAAGTGAATGAATGAATGAACAAAAGGGGCACTCAGGGGAAACCAAAGCAAACAGCTTTAGTTAACGTTTACTCTTAGGTTGAACTACATCACAAGCAAGCATGAACCAGCCCATCACTGTTATGTAACACACTGACATACGTACTGTTTTAAACCTATATGGCTACAATCCCTCTGTATGCCCGGTATACATATTGTTACATATATAATACATATTATTATACATATATATAAATACATGACTATACCATGAGCAGATGATTTCCATGGTGAATATTATGCTCAGTGAGCAGAGCAAACTCTGTGGTGATGTTTAAGATGACCTCTGTGGTCAAAATACCTCTTGTATAATTCTTGGTAAATATGATGATCAAATATGAGGAACTCTACGGTGTATGAGTATATGGGTATAGTAAACAGAGTGATCGTGGTGGTGGCTGTGCTGCAAAGCAGGTCAACAGAGAGCAGCTTTACAGAGAATCTGGGTGAAGTGAAAGGTGAGTAAGCTGAAGCCGGCTGTGCGAGAGCTCACCGACTGATTCTCGGCGTAGCACACGCCCCGGATCAGCAGATTGACGAGCTGCGAGCGCAGGATGAGGCCGTGAAAGGTGAGCGGGCGGAACCTCTCCTCCATGCTCCACTCCTCGCTGGGGGACTGGTCTGGGTACAGGTTGGGATAGGGGACGTGCCTAACACAACACAGGGAACCCTTAACTCAACCACTGCACAACACTTATTCCATTTTAGTTCCATTAGCAGTTTTTGTTCAAACATTTTGACTTTTTCCATTTCTGACTCAGAAGCTACTCCAAACCCTCTTTCTGCCTTAGCAGAGTCAAAGGAAGTGGCGCCGAGGGTGCAGCAGCGCCCCCTACCTTCAGGATTGTGCAAATACAAGCACTAAACAAACATATTTTAAAGGCCATTTTGTGCATATTCATGTGTGTCTGCACGAAGGGCAAAAGTACCTCAGCTGTGTTACCAACATCTCTGCATCATATCCAATTTACTTCAAAGGAAAAGCATCAAACATCAAAGTAGCATTTCAGTATGACTTCAATGAAAACTTCTGCACCCACAATGTCCATTAAACATTTGGTGTCTTGGACCAATACATGTGAGAAACTGTCTGCAGTCCTGGACAAACACAATGGGCCAAACCCCAAATGGCATAATATTAAGCTTCTAATTAGATCAATAGTAAATACATTGAAAAAATCTAAACATCAATCTTTTTTCATGATTTTATTTACTTTTGCATTTGGCCCATTGTTTTTGCAGTTCTAACCAATAACGTGACTACAGTAGGGGACCCTGGTAGTAGTAAACTGAGCTTAGCTCAAGTATGTGCTTGTGATGCCTGTCAGATTAGTCCTACAAGCCATACCATTGGTTGAGCTTATAAGGGGTGTGTGGCTGCAGAGCGAATCAGCAAAGAGCATGCGGAAAAGAACCAAATCAGGTTCAAAAGACCAAGCAACCTTGCGTTGGCATCCTTAGGCCACCGTCTCTACCATTACACAAAGTCTTTCTACTTTAGCTGTCTATGGATACAGACATATATTACCGGAGGCCTCTTCAGTAAGACGTTATGCAAGTGAACAGTTCATGCGTGTCTGAAAGTCTGTGTCTCAGAAATGTGAGGTTCCTGCCGTGAGCACTGAACGTATTGGACCAGCATGTGCAGTGCTGCAGCTCCAAGAGGGAAGAACTCGATTTACCAAGCCAGGAGACGGGCTGCTCCGTGACACAAGACGGAGAACCACACCACAATATCACATGACCACAGTCAATTCGCTCATAGTAAATAATGTAATCCACAACCAGCAACTACCAGAAACAGGGAGAGAGGAAATGAGGCTTCCCTGTCCTCCCCCAGCATCGGCTGGTGGCCACGCCCACCTCCTCCCCAGCATCGGCTTGTGGCCACGCCCACCTCCTCCCCAGCATCGGCTTGTGGCCACGCCCACCTCCTCCCCAGCATCGGCTGGAGGCCACACCCACCTCCTCTCCAGCATCTGCTGGAGGATGTCCTGGCCCTCGTCGGCTGGCTCTGTGCCAGTCTGCTCGTCACACACGTTGCGCAGTTCGCTCGAGGGGTACGACTTCATCGACTGGCAGCGTCGCCTCTGCTCCCCTGCCCTCGTCAGCACGCTGGTTTTCTAACAGGGAAACGTCATTTGAGAGCATGCTGGGACTGTACAACACTTGTAAAGAGTTCAACACTTTGCCATGAAAAGAAGGATTCACGGATTCACAATAATTGTCTACATGTTAAATCTACAACACATACAAAAATAGATTACATAATAGAAATGGTTATGTAATGTAGCATTGGCATATACTGCAAGAGAAGCAACTCTTTGTTGGGAAATACAACACTGATCCTTCCTTCAGTACACATAAGGTATTTTTTTGGTTAGGACAACAGTCAAGGTCTACACCTATGATTCCCAAATCCGTAATAACAAAAAAACCCCTCAAGTTTAAATCAATGAACCCTTATCATTGTGAAACCTGGGAATTTTGGTGACAAAAACAGGCTAGGGGCCAGTGAAAAATGGACTTCTTGGGCCACCTTGTGGACAAACACAATACTGTCTGAACCTAACACTCTCAAACTCTGCTACTGGAATAAACGATAGAAAGGGATTGTGGGTAATATTGTCCTGCTTGTGATCAGTGTTTTTAGCAGATCTGTCCATGTGATCAGCATTAACGATCTGGTGGGCTGCACCTTGAATCGGATGTTGTTGCTGACGAGGATGTTTCCCTTCATGAACTCCTTCTCGTTGTCACGGTTCTCTGTGACGACGGGGAAAGCGTGATACGCCGTGGTTCTCAGGATACTGACCAGAGACTGTACACGCGTGTGCGGGTACACGTATGTCAGGTTGGGCTCCATGATGTCGCTGGCGGTGAGTCTGCGGGACCCACGAGAGTCTGATTTACATCATGATTAGCACTACTAATTATGTACAGATGGAAGAAATACCAGACGCTTTCAGTGCAGAGCCAAGAAATGGAAATATCAGACACTACTGGGGAATCTGCCCTGAATCCACTTAATACATCGACTTCATCTAACCCAGTTCAAAGTCCTCCACCGTATTCATTAGTACAAAACTAGACCAGCAAAAATGTACAACAGGGGAGATGAACAGTGTGATCAAAGACTCCAAACAGGATGAGAGAAGCCATTGTCTCTGGTGCACTTCATTGCTTAGTTGGAAATGATGGATGGATGGATGAATAGATAGATACTTTATTGACCCTAGAGGGAAATTCAAGAAATGTATTTCTGTATGTCTATACGTCAGAGAGAGGGCAAAGAAACTGCAAGCAGTTTGTGTGAAGTGACTGTGATGAGTGTGTAGAGTGGATAAAGAAGCTTTCGTACTTGTCCATCTCGACCTCCGTCTCCCACTCCAGCAGTGGTACTCCTCTCAGGTGAATGTGAATGTCGTAAATGCCTTTATTAAAGAAATCTCCTGTCCACTTGGCCACCTGGTCAAACATCACAGCATTTAGCATCTCAAACCTCAAACAGTAGAAAACCTGTGCAACTCCCCCGATACACGTGTACACACACACACACACACACACACACACACACAATCAAATGACATCAGCTTAGACATTTTCACCACCCACCAATGACGGCATAACATCAATAAAACATTTCTCTAATAAATTACATTTTATTTATTCTTGAATTAACAGCCTGTTTCCCCTTTTAGGAGATTAACCAATTCTGGGAGTTGTTTGTATTTATATATAAAAAAAAAAAAGATTACTACATTCTTACCATTAGTGTTATCATGATGGGAAGCCCATAGGTGATCTCATTGGTCGATTCGATAAGGATTACAGTCAGGCTGATGGTCATGCGGACCACGCCCCCCAGGAAGGCTGCTGCTCCAATCAGAGCAAACGTCCCTGAATATATATGCATGCCCAGATTCCTAAAGAACAAGACTGGTTTTTCAGCACTTTACTCAAAAATACAGTAAGGGACAGAAAAGACTCGACTTTTCGACTGAAAAACATTGGTTAGAATTCAAACAAATATCAGTCTGACTGAAATCTAAGCAATAAAATCACAGTACAACTGAAATTACACTAATCTTTCCAATTCTTCTTTACAAACATTTCAGAATTTAGCTGAACATGACACAGCAAGAGTGTACAACAACTCTACAGGCACTTTATACCTGCAACTATCAAACACTCCTAACAGTCATCAACATTCACAGTTGTACATGTATCAGTTATAGCTTTGGTCTCCATGTGACTGAAAAGGAGGTAACTGGACCATATTTGGTCTTGTGACATACATATCATAAATCATATAGTAGACAGACAGAGGTCATGTAGGTCAGACTGAGGTCATACACCTAATAACCTGACAGGCCATGTCTCTCATAGGCATTAAGCTACTCACTGCACAAACACGGACTTGTTCAAAGTAATAAGTAATCAATCCTCCTCAACTGTGTATGTTCAAACACGCGTTGGTGCTGTCGTACATTTTGAGGACGTTGGCCACCAGGCGTCCGAGAGACGCTCCACAGAGCAGCGAGGGGACGAAGAGACCACTGGGCACGGAGACGCCGTACGTCCAGCAGCTCAGCAGGAAGTAGAGCACGAAGAAAAGTGAGAGTGTGACTGGGCTAAAGGTGGCTGGAGGGAGGGAGAGAGGAGAGGAGAAGGGAGGGGAGGAGAGGAGAGGACAGGAGAGGGGAGGAGAGAGAGAGAGAGAGAGAGGCAGGAGTGTCGTTAAACGTGAGCAGGTCGGGTGGCTTTAAAAGCACTGCTGAAAAGCACATGAAGCCCAGGAAGCGACTAGCAGACGGCAGGTGGGAGCGCAGCACGCTTGAACTTTGCACTGAAGTCATCACCAACGTTAACCTGTTGTACTCTCACCTGAGACCTCTGTGTGTGTGTGTGTGTGTGTGTGTGTGTGTGCGTGCATCTTCCTCACCGTCCTGGTGGAACAGCTGATGTATGGCTATCTCCTGAGGGTTGAAAAAGAGCGTCGCCATGTCATTGTAGGTCTTATTGGCACAGAAGAACTGTCGTATGGTGGAGTTCACGTCCTCATTTGCTGACACCTACAAACCACCAGAACACACTGCTCACAAACCGACCTGAAGACAAGTAAATTAAACTAGCACAACAAATCCATAATAACACAAGCCCTCTCTGAGGTTACTGTGTTTTGGCTTTACGCTGAAGCAGTGCAGCTTCAGAGTCAAAAGTGAGACAGTTCAGTGGAATGTGCAAAGAGCACAGTTCACCCAGCCTACGCCAGTCCTGATAAAGGGCTTTGTGAAAGGACTCATGATACAAAGAAACATGAAGACATTATATGGAGAAAACAGGGAGAATGTTCCAGAAAGAAAAGGGTCTTTGGGGTCTTAAACTAACAGGTGCAGTTGTGCTGTTGGCTGCAGGGGAGATCAAATCCCTGCAGTCTCCCAGAGTCATAGAGGCCATAAAAACCACCACAGTCGTAACCATGCACACCAGAAGACTCTCCAGCACCCTGCCAAACACAGGACAGAGAGAGAGTTTATCTACATTTACATCGTTCTTTCTTTCCTTCGTGTGCTTCATTTACAGTTATGCCAGCTTACGTTGTTCGAGAAGTTTACGTTGTTTGGAAGAATCATATCAAAACGTAATGATGTAGAGGGAAACGGCGGCCCCGCCCACCTGATGAACTTGGCCTTGGGGTGGACGTTGCGCATGCGGTACTTGGCGAGGCGTTTGTTGACGCAGTTAAAGAGCGCTCCGAGCAGACCGCCGGCCAGGCCCATCAGCACGAAGAAGGCCAGGTCCACGGCCGTCCACAGGTGGCACCGTTTATCCCCCTCCGGGCACTGCAGAGGGTAGCGGTGGTAAAGACACGGACCGATCAATAAACGTACAACTCTGCGTGCGGCTGAATTTGGTCAAAGCCGCTTCAGGCGCGGTGTGAGAGGCAAAACCCCACACGTTTTCACCTTGAACTCCCCGAAGTTGAGCAAGCCAGGCAACTGGAAGGACCCCCACTTGCTGTAGTTGATTCCCGAGCGGAAGAAGTTAAGGGTGAACGTGGCGGACATAGAACAGAAGAGCTGCACACACACGCATGGATAAACAGAAAGGTAAAGATTAAATACAGACACACACACGCATGGATAAACAGAAAGGTAAAGATTAAATACAGACACACACACGCATGGATAAACAGAAAGGTAAA
>JAOYMR010000015.1:3059728-3074741 GCA_025802075.1 Tenebrosternarchus preto
TTCTTTAAACTTGAACTGTTAGATGTTGGTGTCAGTCCAACTCTTAAGAGTGTTTTAAATGAAGTGTTGAGGTACTGCCTCATTAATGCATCTGTCGTAATCCAAACTCTGTGAAGAAAAGTACCAAAATACATCACTCTTGCTTTACAGTACGCAAAGCCAGTTAGTACGTTAGCTTGTCCTGTATCTCACCTCATAATCTTTCCTTGGTAGTATTTCATCTTCATCTTCTCTGGTCTCTCCCAGAATTGTCTGTCAGACAGTTCAGTAGTTAACTAATACACTCCGAGTTGTCCAAATGGCGATCTGTGGGTACGTCTAAGTGGCATCTGGTGAGCTATGCAGATGGCCAATTATAATTCCTTACAAACCTAACAAAGGGTTCACTCCATAGGTGCACAGAACAACCTTTTCTTATAGAACTTGAATACAATTCGTTTCAAATAAATAAGAAATGGCTATTAAAGAGTTTATTCTGTGGTGGTTAGCATTTTATTGTAATAATAATAATGAGCAAAACACTCATAATCCACTAACTATGAAAGCTAGTCAATTTAGCTAGCTAGTTGCAAACTCATTATACTAAGATCGCATAGGCGACAGCAAAAGAAAGCTTAGTATAATGCAAAACAACCCCATTCATTACTTTGATTGCTGGCTAGAAACAAAAATTTGGTAACACATACAAAACTACAGAAAAGTAATGATTTGTCGACTTATTAACGTTACATTAGCTAGCATGACAACATGAAGGCGGAGCATCCATAGAAAGCTCTGCTAGCTAAGCGTCAGGCAAAACATAGCTATTCTATAACCACAAATAGCAACCACACCGGCAAAAGTTTCTGATGTGCACTATAACGCCAGATGCCCAGAACGAAACAACAACAAAACCGTACCAGCTCCTCCGGTGTTCTAGTTTCTCCATCTCTGCAGCAGCACTGACAGCGCAAACAGCTCCCACAACACGCCATCTTCAGCATCACACACCAATGGCCTTCCCACTCACGTCATGTGACGGACAAGCGAGACGAAGTGATTCAAGCGCCATGCAAACGCGCACGTTTTGCGCGAAATTTGTTGGAAAAAAGTTCCACAATACCGAATAAGATCAATATAACCCAAAATTAACTCAGGAATAATACGTTGCATCAATGCATAATTCCCTAATGTAAGTGCAAACGAAATGGAGTCATCTTTTTTTAATCTTTTTTTTAAATAAACGCGCAAATACAGAAACACAATGTTTTGTGCATCTACCAATTCATTTCCGAATGATATACTGGGTTGATAAGCAACATAACTACGATTAGTTGAACGTTCCCACCAGGAAGGCGTGGTCTGTGAAGTTAAATCACCCCGCCCTCTAGCTTACAATGGTTTAGTTCATATATTCATATAGCTAGCTGCTTCTCTCGTTCTTATGTAGCATTCGTTGGAGGTTGAACCTGTTGTAATACACGTCAACTATTTTGAAGGGCATCCGGAAAATCTGATCGAGGTAAACAAAAATGATTACATTTACGTTCGTTTCCACTTGTATGTTAGGGTAGCATTTTGAGCTAGTTGGACAGCCACTTATTTCGCATGCACACACATATAACGCTAACAGCGTAGCTAATGTGCTGCAAGAACGTGTGGAACGTGTAAACCCACATGTGTCGCGTTTCGCACCCCCAATTTTTACAATTTGGTCTAAAATATAACTTAAATAATATAGCAGTCGACCATGTTCTAGCTGGTCGTGTAAGTTGTCTGTAGTAACGTTGGCTAATGGAAAGTAATGAGTTTAAAACTTGATCATCTTTAGTAGAAACTATCTAGTTAGATAACATGGTTTATTTCATGACGGTCCACGTCCATCTCTAGACTCCCGTCGTAATAGCTCATTTTTAGTTAATCTTTCCTATTCCATTTTAAAGCCAAAGTTTATTAAGCTGTCATTACTATATCTCAAAGCTTTTTTGTATTTTTAAAACGTGCAGACGTCTAACATGTATTGTCACCTCGTGCTGCGATTACTGCCAAATATGAATACGACTTAATAACATTTGCTTGATGCTGTCTTCTCCTGCCGAAAGAAACATGGTTAACCAAAGAGTGGACACGTGCTTGCAGTCGTGTAAGAGCGACTCCAGCGGGGCCAGCAATAGCGGAGAGAGCTCCAAGGAAAGTTCCAGGTGCTCAACCCCTGTGCTAGACGCGGACCGAACCGATCGACTGCGGGACAAGATGAGACGCAGAATCGAGTCAGGGGACCGCTGGTTCTCCCTGGAATTCTTCCCTCCTCGTACAACCAGCGGAGCTGTGAATTTGATATCCAGGTAAGTTCACGCGAGGAGAAGGAGCTGATGCGTTTAGGTGCGCGATAAGCCTGCTTCATGTTTGCTCGTGCGCTTTAGATTCGACCGTATGGGATCCGGCGGGCCTCTCTTCATTGACATAACCTGGCATCCAGCAGGAGATCCGGGGTCCGACAAAGAGACGTCCTCGATGATGATAGCTAGTACGGCAGTCAATTACTGCGGCCTCGAAAGCGTTCTACATCTCACGTGCTGCAAACAGACGAAAGAGAAAATCACAGATCATCTCAACAAAGCCAAGCATTTGGGTCTGAAGAATATCATGGCACTAAGGGGAGGTAAGTGTTGTAATATAAAGTGTTGGACACAGGGTTTCTTTGTTTTGTGATGTATGTAAATGAGAAGAAAAGGCAAAAAAAAAAAAAAATTGTCTCTACAGATCCAATAGGAGCAGACTGGGAAGAAGAAGAGGGAGGATTCAGTTACGCTACAGACCTGGTGAAATACATCCGCAGTGAATTTGATCAGTACTTTGACATCTGTGTCGCTGGTACGCATTCAGATGTGTCTACTGAATCCTGACATGGTGCATGTTGCACAGGCCTGGAATTTAAGATGATTTTTTTCCACTGTCCTGACAGGGTACCCAACGGGACATCCAGAGGCGGAGAGTTATAAAGACGACCTGATGCACCTGAAGGAGAAGGTGGACGCGGGCGCCGACTTCATCGTTACGCAGCTCTTCTTCAGAGCCGAGACCTTCCTCACGTTTGTGAAGGACTGCCGTGCCATTGGCATCACCTGCCCCATTCTTCCTGGGATCTTCCCCCTGCAGGTACCTCCAGCGCAGTCATTCGAGTGAAGCTCCTCCCTTAGAACACAAGATAACCAAGCAGTTACAGCACAGTCATTTAAATGAAACTCCCACCTTGTAGCACAAGTTAATCAGTCACTCTGTAACACTGCGTTTTGCATTTGTAAAGGCCATAATGTTAATGTTAACTCTTATGTGATCGAATCCACTTCTAGAAAGGTAATGCAGATGTAAAAAATAACAAAAAAGACATGTTTTTCTCCAGTTATAGCATTCTTTAATTACCACTTTCTCTGCTGACCCACCTGAAAATACATTGTGTGTGTGTGTGTGTGTGTGTGTGTGTGTGTGTAAACTTTTACACTGTAACCTACTTCACAAGCAGGGGCAGAGATGACCTTTTTCATGTAAAAAGAAAGGCTTAGATAAAGGCTAGAAAGCTTGGATAAAGGCTACAAATGTTGTATAAAGCCTACATTAACTAAATACATACAACAATAAATATAACCCTAGAAAAAAGTAAACATTTGAGCAGTGATGCAGCAAAAATTGTGATTTTATAACAAAAGTGAATGTCAATGAAATAATGACAATATTCATATTGTAGTTCAATATTACATAGTGTGATGTGGACTGCAATCTGTAGGGAAGTGGTATCGCTGTACTGTATGCAAGTAAACCTTTGGCCATCTCCCTCCTTAGGGTTACCACTCCCTGCGTCAGCTGGTCAAACTGTCCAAGCTGGAGGTGCCGGAGGAGATCATGCGCGTGATTGAGCCCATTAAGGACAACGACGCCGCCATCCGCAGCTACGGCGTGCAGCACGCAGTGGAGATGTGCAAGGTTCTGCTGGCTAGCGGCGACGTTCCCGGCCTGCACTTCTACACGCTCAACCGGGAGGTGGCCATCACCGAGGTGCTGCGGCAGCTGGGCCTGTGGGCGGAGGACCCCCGGTGAGTAGACCTGCCTCGCCAGGCTGGCACAGCCCGTAGCTTTCACCCGGGACGTGTAGGAGAGGGGGAGCTGTAGCGTGTTGTTGACTCTGACGATGTGCTCCAAAGGCGACCTTTGCCCTGGGCGATCAGCGCTCACCCCAAGCGGAAGGTGGAGGACGTCAGGCCGATCTTCTGGGCCACACGGCCCAAAAGCTACATCTACAGGACTCAGGACTGGGATGATTTTCCAAATGGAAGATGGTACTTGGATCGTTTTAATGGGCTCAGAGTTCCTAAATGCCTTCTTATTTTCATAATTAGTTCTTAAAAGTTCTGTTGCATGTAAACTTTGGTGTCCTGGTTTGTTTTGCGGTTGTACTGCAATACAGTGGATTTTAAATGTTCTTTGAGATGGAGATTTGGACTGTGATTCTTATGGGGTTTACCCAGTATACCCTCAACCTCGCTGGCATTGTACACATTCAGCCTCATAAGTGGTTTTTAATTTCAAAACCAGTGATGTGGGTACAAAACCAGCAGAGCCAAAACTGGGACACCAAGGTGTGTGTGTGTGTGTGTGTGTGTGTGTGTGTGTGATTTATATTAATTATTGTATGCTGTACTACCCCCTGACAGGGGTAACTCCTCATCGCCTGCCTTTGGAGAGCTGACCGATTACTACCTGTTCTACCTGAAGAGCAAGTCTCCCAGAGAAGCCCTGTTGAAGATGTGGGGAGAGGAGCTAATGAACGAGGAGAGCGTCTATGAAGTCTTCACTAACTATATCACATCACAGCCCAACCACAGTGGACACAAGGTAGATCGAGAGATTCTAGACTTCCTTAAGAGCAAAGAAAAGTGAAACGTTGCAGTTGAGGGCTTCGTTAATAATGATTGGTGATTTAAAACATGGATATAATAATGTATGCTCCTACTGCAGTAAAACAGATATATAACATATAATTGTAATTCAATTGTAGCAAGATGTCTGGATGTGTGCATAATGTATGTGTATGTGTGTCTCCGTGCAGGTGATGTGCCTGCCGTGGAACGATGACCCTCTGGCTCCAGAGACGAACATGCTGAAGGAGGAGCTGGAGAAGGTGAATCGCAGAGGCATCCTCACCATCAACTCCCAGCCCAACATCAACGGCAAACCTTCTTCTGACCCCATCGTCGGCTGGGGGCCCCCGGGTGGATACGTCTTCCAAAAGGTTGGAAATTCTGGGGAAAGAACCCAGTTTTTGTTCCTCTGTATTGGCCCTCATGCCTCACTGTCTGACTTTGTCTGATGGTCATAACCTTGCAAAACAATAACAAGGAACAGACTATTGAGATTGGGTAGCATTTCTGATTTGTTTTTTGAGTACAGGAACTGGGGAAATGAAACCCAGAGTAATAATTAGCAAGATGATTAATGTGATTTCAGTTAGACATATTTATATTGGTCATTTGTCAGAGAAGGAGGATTAATTTGTCACGTATGAAAAAATAACTATTTGTAAGACCTTAAGCCAATTTTTTTTTTTTTTTTTTAAACATGTATACAAAATTGTCTCTTTTTTTCTAATTTGCAGGCATACCTAGAATTTTTCACCTCCAGTGAAAATGTAAGCGCACTTCTTAAAGTACTGAAGAAATACGAACCTCGTGTGAACTATCACATTGTCAATGTGCAGGTAAAATGTACCTTTAAAAAAAAAACCCACGTCTTTCTCTCCATCACTTCCAAACTGAGGCACGTTCATGTAAGACTTCACCACTGGCTGTGTTGTTGTTACTTACGCTGCAATGCCTTATGTTGTAGGGCAAGAATATAACAAATGCACCAGATATGCAGCCCAATGCTGTAACCTGGGGGATTTTCCCAGGCAGAGAAATAATCCAGCCAACGGTGGTGGATCCAGTTAGCTTTATGTACTGGAAGGTGAGCCAAGTCCTATATCTACATTTATGTACAGGCGTTGTATCTTATGTAGATTTAATGAATATTCTTAGTGTAAATGATTTGGTTATAAGTGATCAGAAGGCTTTTTAGCATCGCTTCTGTGTTACAAAGGCATTATGCAGCAATTTGAAGTCTGTTTCATACTGGTATCTTTACGGTCTAACCAGTAGGAAGTGGCCTGCAATCAGACCCGACATTTATCATGAGAGCTTTTCCCACCGATTTGCAGGACGAGGCGTTTGCACTGTGGATCGAACAGTGGGGGAAGCTGTATGAGGCTGAGTCACCGTCCCAGATGATTATCCAGTACATCCACGACAACTACTTCCTGGTCAACTTGGTGGACAATGACTTCCCCCTAGAGAGCTGTTTGTGGCAGGTCATCGACGACGTGTTCGAAATAATAGACGCCCCCCCAGAACCTTTCGATCAGGAAAACGCACAATAGCCTTCGAATGGAGCCAGTCTAGTGCTGCTATGTTATAGGACTCCATGAATACACATATCATTGCAACCCTTCTGTAACAACACCAAATATTTATTTCTTAAAAAATGTTTTTTTTTTTTTGTTTTTTTTTTAAAGTTTCTTCAAAAATTGTATGAGTAATTTGCATAGCATTATTTATATTAATATTTTCTGAGAGGACTATTTTAAAATGCAATAAGTGAGCTGATCTGGTTAGAGACTGTAGAAACTGAGGGCTGATGACCCTAACATTTCCAGGGATCACTGAACCTTTTTTGTACAGGTTTTTAGCTTGATGGTTTTTAAGATGTATATTAACTATTTTGGCAATTGCACATGTCCAAGTATGAAGCTATTAGGAATTTTTTTCCTGCTATTTTTACACACACAAACAAATGCACTCGCACAAAGTACAACATCCCTACTGTGTTTTAAAGAGACAGATTGACGCACAAACAAATATTTACTTGCTTAATCTAAGGTCATGGATGATAAACTGAGTTTGGATTACTGTTGTAATCTGACTGAAGTTGTTTGCCGCTAACCAAGATCCTTTTCCCCCATTTATGTTTTATTTTTGTAGAGGATCATCTTGCCTTTTTTTGGTCATTTGCTAAAAAAGATAAACACAATAAAACAGTTTCTCATATACAAAGAATTTTTGAGCCTATGTGAGCTGTTAAATATAAATTTTAGGATTTTTTTCAACCCTGGGCCCACATGTTGGATTCTACATGCTATTCCTTTTATCTATCTGCTGTAATCCAATTTTAAAACATGTCAGTTGGAAGGAGGCCAGCTATTCACACAGGACACCAAAGATTTTACAGCTAGAAATGCCATGTGTAGAGCTGCACCAATCCAACAGAAGCTCCTCAGTAGGACTGAGGACTCCAACAAAAGGACTGTAGAATTCAGAAGTGTGGGACAGTGCACATGTAGTCTACTAACAAGTTTCACAGTGGTTGTTTGGGCTTCTTGGCTAATTTCACTCCAGGTTAAGAGCACGGTTTGTGGATGTGATTTGTTGTTGTTGCCAGGGTTTGGCTGGTCAAACACTGACATGGTAAACCAGAGCTTACAGCAGCTGACAAGTCCACTTCTCAGTTTGGGGTCCCAGGCCACATAGTTTTGGAATTGGTGGTAGAAGAGCAATTCTCTGACAACATGGGCAACAATGTCTCGCGTTACATAACCGAACCCACTGAACTGCAACCTAAACTGGCAGCACGTGTCGCACTTCCTATCAATATCTGTCCAGTAGGGTTGGGGTGACCCAGCTGCCTGTTGTTTGAAAAGGACATTATCAGTCAGAAAATGATTACCATCGGGGTAAAATTTGGAATTGGACCCTGTCATATTATGAAATAACCATGGAAAAAAAGTATCAAGATGTATCAAATGTTTGGTCCAAAGTATCACACATACTGTCACATAAAATACTGCTAATGTTGATTTTCCTGCAGCTACATCCATTTATATTTTTGATTAGTGAATATAAGACTCATTAATTCAAAAGTATAATTGATTGCTTTTTTTTTGTGTGTGGTTGCGTGTTTTACAGAAACCTCTACAAAAACAAGTCTTTTGACGGCATACGTGTCAGCATGACACCTCGCTGCAAACCCATTTATAATTCAAAGACTACAGTTAGTTAGTGCTCATTTCTCTCAAACCACTGGTCCTTTTACACAAACACAAACAGATCAGTGGATTTCCCAGAGGCCAGAAACGAGACATCAGTCAGCATATATGCATGGTGTCACAGAGACCTGAATCACCCTTAATGACTGGGAGAGCCTTCCGTTGCCAGATCCTCTCATATCCATCAATGCGAAAAGGCATTTATAGACAAGGCAAGCCCTTGAGACACATATAGTCAGGCACATGGAAGACATTAAAAGTCATCTGTAGATGTGATGTTTTTCAACAACTGGGTTTTTTTTTGTCCAACATCAGTAAGTATTCATAACTGATGTGAAAGGAATCATTTCAAATTTGACCTTGGCTTGCTTTGCAGGGTTCTGTATTTTTTGTTAAAGGCCCTAACTGACATAACAAGATCTGGAATGGTATTATTTGTGCTCTTCTGTTAGATAATTATACAGCTATATGCGTCTGTCTCCCTGAAAAGCATAATCTGTATGTTACAGGTCTGCAGTGAAATGGGCTACTCTAGAAGGTTCTCTATGTGGGTGAAAGGTCATTAAAACAGGGCACTGGCAATGTAACATGAATAAAAGGGAATATAACCAGCACTAGGTGGCCCCATCGATGTATGATTTAATATAGTTGCCTTTGCTTAATTTAAAAACCGTTTACGCTGAACTACAGTTAACGTTTAAATGACGCCATGCCTTCCAGGAAGTGTAGTCAGGGTATCAGGTTAACCTGGAATGTTCTGCAAATGTAGGTCAGGAGCTCAGCAGTTGGCTTAAGGGACAAGAGGGAGTTGAAGCTCTTATCATTCATATAAAGGAAAAACATGCATAAATGAAGCTGGTTCAGGGTTCCTGGTTTACCTTCACGACCAGGGGTCTGTTAAGACTCGGGATGTGGGCGGCTGACTCTTTGTATGAGACTGTGTGTGAGTCGGTTCTCTCTCCGTTCTCTCCACACTAGCATTCTGGAGCACCAGCATTTAGCCAGGCTGTTAGTTTTGGGACGGCACAGTACAGTGAAATCAGAAAACATTTATGCCACATTGATGCCTCTGTCATGCTACACTGGTAAGACATGGGTGGGTGGATGTCATGTGACAGCGGAGGTGGCACATACAAGAATTAAAAGTAGTGCCATAAAGCCATGGAAGACTTGCTTAGCCATGGCAGGTAAATAAAAAAACTAGTGAGAATTCTAACGTGCTGTATAAGAAGAGCTGTCTGATGCTGTTCAAACATTATCCTCCAGAAACTCCTTTCACTGGCAGTACAGCTTTAAATATTATTTCAGATTAGGAGGCATGTTACTTCTGCCACTTCTGGAGCAGCAAGTCTGGCTGCCGTCTCTGCACTGCCTGATCTCAGAAAAGCAAATACTTCTCACTAAGGTGCAGATTGTAGAAATGCATCTGTCTGTGTCGAGGAAGGCTGGAGGTGAAGAATAGTGTGTTGTGGAATATTTCAGTCCCAGGCCCTAATTGATTCAGTGTCTGACATGTTGCAAAAGTACCCCTTTATCAAATAAAGCAGTTGCCATGAATATCTGATTTATTAACAAGCCTCAGCTTTGCACAGGTACCTCCTAAAGCTTAAAGAACGGCTCTCAGAAGCTTCCTGCGGTTAACCTAATCCTCCTCTGGGAGGGAATGCGCAGCCTTATGGGATACTGCAGTCCTCCAGATTCTGGATGCTAATTCAGTCTGAATGAGATTTAGCCCCACCTCTGTGGTCAGTCTTCAACACCAGTTTCCCATGCCTAAAAGACCTTCGACAAAAAACACTGGTCATGGTTATTTTCTGCCTTGATAAAATAAGAGTTGCCAACCTTATCAACATTAAACCTTTATTTTGCAAAAAAACATGACGATCATAATTAGAGAACAGCAATAACTGTAGCACAAAGATTACAACAAAATTTTCTGAAGGTTACAACAGTCAGTAATCAGTAGGAAGCATACAGACCTTTGCTTTGCATGACTTCAGCTCATCTGTGGCCACAGGACATCACTAGTCTTTCACACCGCTCTGGTGTGATTTTGGTCCACTCTTCTTCCAGTCTTTTCTACAGTTCTGGGACTGTTGTGGGTTTCTCGGCCATAACTGTCACCAAGGATTTTCCAGATGTTTTCTGTTGGGTTTAGATCAGGACTCTGGGCTGGCCAGTTCATTGTTTCAGTGTTTTCAGGTTCAAGTTTTGCTGAGTGACAGAGGGCATTGTCATGCATTAAAATTGCTGGCTGATTGATGAACGCAAGGAAGGAACCACATGTTGTTGAAGGTTCTGATACACACTTGCATTCACTCTTCCATGTAGCTGCATGAAAAGTCCAACTCCTGCTGCCAAAAACATTCCCCAAACCATGACACTTCCTCCTCCACCTTTCACTGAATTCTTTACACACAGTCTTTCCCCAGCACTTTTCCCATCAGACCCAAATAAATTAAACTTGCTTTCATCATTAAAATGAACTCTGGACCACTTCTCCTCTGTCCACACCGCAGAGTGGCCTTTCAGTCCAAAGGCACTGTATGATGAGAACATTGAGACACTGTATGACGAGAACATTGAGACACTGTATGACGAGACAGATCCTTACCATGTTCAGTGCTGAACTGGCAAGCGATTCCAGCTGCAGTGTTGAACCAATTAACCCCCAGAGGGTTGCAATCACTTTGGAATGGCT
Organism: Tenebrosternarchus preto; assembly: GCA_025802075.1. Taxonomy (NCBI): domain Eukaryota; kingdom Metazoa; phylum Chordata; class Actinopteri; order Gymnotiformes; family Apteronotidae; genus Tenebrosternarchus; species Tenebrosternarchus preto. Next base: position 3,070,540 of record JAOYMR010000015.1, read on the forward strand.
CACCATTTTTGTAAAGTCAGTGAAAACTGGAAGGTTAGGCTGCCAGTAAAATAGGGTTTGTCAGATAATTAAAGAAATTAATAAGGTGCCAGATTAACACCAGTAACGTGCAGGTATCTTAAAGTATTTTTTGATCAGTGTCACTGACTTCACATAGGACTACACAATGACCTTGACATTTAGGAAATTGTTGTGTTCTCTAATTTTGATCTCCAGTGTGTGTGCAGTGAATATGTCAAACTGTACTTGTGAATGTGTGGGTGTTGTTTTTTGAATGCTTAACTATGTGCTTGTCAGGTATTCATCTGTGGCAATAGGCCATCTGACACACCCAGCACACTTTAACCCACACAACATACATCTGCATGTGGCCTACCTCTGCTCCAGCATAGGCAGGCAGTCCCAGCATGGGAAAGTCACTGTGGGCAATGCTATGCGTATGCTTACAGCAACTCAACGCAAGTTCTTAAACCGAGACCATGTAGAAAGTGCAGCATCCATATTGCACGGCCGTTCATGCATGTCAAACAGTGAAAGAGGCCCTGTAGGTGTCTAAGATAGGTGTCTTGTAGCTAAAGGGAACTCCAAAGTAACATGGAATATGGAGCAAAGTAACAGTCTAGTGAAGAACTCCCCGAGGGGACTGCAGTCAAAGGGGTTACAAAACATTAGTACTCATCAAGGATCAGATTCCTCCTGTTGTTGGATAAAGTAAGTCAGATAGAACCCCACCGTATCTCTTATGTACAACTTAAGGTAAGTGTAGACTGACTGACATGCGTAGACTGACAGGACAGTCTGCTGTTGTTTGGTCTTTGGACCTCAACAAGCACTTCCAAGCTTTGTGAAATGCTTCTGTCTACATGTGAACTTAAAATTTATCAGCTGTTTTGAGTGCAGCTTTGTGTGTACTTAACTCAAACACACACAGGCTACTACACACACCACATCAATAATGTACTTAACACAAACACACACAGGCTATCACGCACACCACATCAATAATGAAAGAGCTAGAATTTCTTAGACTATCACAAGAGTATACACACACAGAATAACAGATTGCCGTATTTCCTGATATTTTTTTCAGTGTATTATACTGGTACTGGTTTATCTTATCATTGCCCAGGCAACCAAGTTCAAAACCTGTTCATAGTATGTTGTGATATTCAAAAGGTGGGAATCACTAGTAAAGTGAAGTCAGTGTGGCTTCTTCCCAGGCACGGATCAAAGCTTTTTATGCAGTATTTCTCTCTAGCAGTGACGTAGCACCATAATGGATGGAGACCGCAGTGATGCCCTACACTCGTACAAAGGCAGCAAAGCCTTGGAAAACAATCACCGCCTCACTGCACGGTGCCACCTGCTGGCCAGGAGCCACTTTGGTGATCGAAGGCTGACCGAGTGTGAAAGCACTTTGTTGAAGCCCCCAGGACATCATACAGCTTCATGTTTATATGTTTATATATCAATCATTATCAAGCAAAATGCTTTTTTCCCCCCAAATAAACATAACTAAGTCTACCTGCATCTGTGTGGGCACTGTGGCCTGCCTCGTTTTGTGTGGACTCCCTGTGCACGTGTCCAGTGTGTGGGGGGAGTGTGTTCAGCCCGGGGGCGGAGTGTGTGTTTGCCTTGGCTGTTAGCTGCTGAACTGTTGAGTAGTAAGTAGTACGATGGCAGTGCAGCAGTGTGTGCATACAGCATGTTGGACAAAGATACGGCCCTGCTGCTCTTGATGGCGCTGAGCACTCTGGAGAACAGACGCTCGCACACACGAGCGCTACCACACCTACTGAGAAACAAATAGCATTCCCACAAACATTATATAATATGTTTGGGTCTGAACTAATTTTTCAGTAACTACCAATATTCACAGGCCTTCAGAGGTGAATGTGGTCAGTGGGGGATGTTCCAGTGGAAGCTCTTCAACTCACAACACTGCTCACGCCTCTAGCTAGTCTTCAGGCTAAGAAACACCTCCTTTTTTTGATCTCTGGCCTGTTAGCACATAGATATTCATAGTTCTCTGGGGACAGAGGGAAGCCGGAGGCCCCTCCAGTTAGGACGCATTCCTAAACTCATGTCCCAAGCCAGGGAATTCATATTATGACATATATGGTCTAGTTTAACAGTATGTTTATCTATATCTGAACCTGTATTAGTTTCCCTGAATGACACAGTCACCATGTTTTAAACCGCTCAGAGGCATTAAACTAGAAGTGTGAGACACGTGGTTTGGGAGGACTGGATTCGATTTCCCCAGCCCCATTCTTCAGAATTACATTGCATTTTTTGGTTTTGTAATTATAATTGAAATACTATTGGTTTCTTATTTGGATTCTTAGCTAAATAATCATTTGTCAGTGGTTTGATTCTATATTTTTTCTCATTTGCTTCATGGTCAATTATATTAAAGACCCAATTTCTCATTTACTATAACAGCAGACCTCTAGCATCTCTCATTGGTGGATGATAATTTTACACAGTTGACCTGGGATAGTCGTCCATTACGTGTAAGACAAAAAAAAACCCACTATTTAATCACCTTTGCTATCTTTGTGATCTGTCTTTGTTACAAGCAAGTTAGAAATCATATCTAACCAAAATGCGCCCTGCAGGCTGTGCATTTTTTCTGCAGGGTGGCAGCACGAACAGCTGTCTCTCATCTGGTCTGCCTGTGTATGGTCATTATTTACTTTGCAGGGTCATTCTGTACTGTGTAGGGTCATTCTATACTCCGTAGGGGTCATTCTGTACTGTGTAAGATGATTCTGTATTGTGTAGGTTCATTCTATACTGTGTAGGGTCGTTCTATATTGTGTAGGGTCATTCTATACTGTGTAGGGTCATTCTGTACTGTGTAGGGTCATTCTGTATTGTGTAGGGTCATTCTATACTGTGTAGGGTCGTTCTATACTGTGTAGAGTTGTTCTATACTGTGTGCCTCCAAAGCAGACCATGGGGGTGGAGCATGCAAATGTCCTGCAACCCTTAAGCCACTCTGTACCACATGCATGAGGAAGCCCCAGACAAAATGGCGATCCTCCACGCTCCCCTCTCTAGCTGTTCCCGACATCCCCACCCTAGAGCCAACAGAAATTCACATACAGTATGTGGTCAGGTTCCATGCCAACTCATGCTTACAGTTCCACACAAGACTATAATGCTCAAATCAAATGTGAGTTTTTTTCCATTGTGTTCAGTCCCTAACACAAATTTATATGAAAGACTATTTATATCTTAATACTGTGATGGCAAGTTTATAGAAACACGTCTTTCCTAGCGTCATACCACAGCAAATGTGCAATAGATATAAGAAACCATTTGAAGGTCGTTACAAAATAAATCGTTTGTAATTAGGAGGTGCTGTAACAAACATGTCTAACCAGGGCAGGTTAAATGTCTCTAACTGGTCTAGTACAAGTATTTTATAATTACAACTTACGCCCAAGAAATGTATTAAACATGTTTTCACCTGCCTTTGTCATGCTGAAAAGCACTACTTGAATAGTTTAAGTGTATTGGAAGCCAGTGGTTTCTGTGTCTGATCCACGTGCCACAGTGTGAAAAGCTCCCTCTTCTGTTCAAAGACAGCTCAACACACACAAACACACACTCAACCACCACATAGTCTTTGTGCTTTCAGTTGTAATAAACATTATGTAAAATGTATGTTGTTGTTTACTGTTATAATATGTGCTGTTATTTTACTGTTATTCATATGTACTGACATAGGTGAGTGTCACAGGTGAGGGATATGAATCACTGCTAATGACTTGGAGAGTCTTCCATACAGCATCCCCACATTTCCCTATATTCTCTCTCTCTCTCTCTCAATATATATATTGTTTTTTTTTACAGTTTACAAGACCAACACCTTACAACTTGGTCACCAAGCAACACAGCAAAACACATTTAACCATGACTTGAAGACTGGAAGCTGGATGTGTGGTCTAAATCTAAATCTCTGAATCTAAATCTCCTAATTGCAGACCCATGGACTCTGGTCTCACAAACTTTGGTTTTAGATTCTGTGATGTTTACTGAATCAGTGTTACTGCACTGAACCTTTGAGGTATGCAATTTTTAATTAAAAATCTCCACTCATTTCCACATAAAACATCTGAAAAGCATGAGCAAGAAAGGAACCCTTGGTTTTCACACTACACGACTGAGGCCATTGTGCTCTGTCATTAGCA
>JAOYMR010000015.1:3074841-3089806 GCA_025802075.1 Tenebrosternarchus preto
ATAAACAAACATGTTGAAACAACTGGACCAGAGTGGCGTCACATGACGTGGACAGCGACGTATTTTATTGTTTCTTGCGAGGTAGGAGAGTCTTAGATGTTGTATAATGGTTTTTAACCAAATGACCATGACCCAAGAGTCTGTGCCCTTGAACGGTTGTGCTATTTTTAAGGCAATGCAAGAGGTTGGTAAAGGTTGCTTGCCACTACGAACACAGGATAGACAGGATAAAAGGAACAATGGGGGGGACTTGAAGAAACATGTTAGTCCTCAGCAATCATCCACTGTTTCCATGGACATGAGTGATGCGTTTTTCTGTAATTCGAGACTGCGCACTTCTGAAAAGCATGAGCAAGAATGGAACCCTTGGTCTTCACACTATAAGACTGAGGCCATTGTGTTATGTCATTAGGATAAAGTACAGATCTGAAAGGAAGGCTTTCAAGAAGGGTGCTAGTTAAAGCCCACAACAAATACAAAGCTGCACTAAGCTCATAGCCTATAGTCTGGAGATGCAACCCAGGACTTCATACATAAACCAACATGTTCAAACGACTGGATCAGAGTGGTGCCACTCTTCGAAGAGGACAGCGAAGTATTTTATTGTTTCTTGTGAGGTAGAATTTCCAGAGAGCAAAGAAGCACAGGTCACAGTTGCCTACACCTAGAGCAGATGGCAAAGCAAAAGCATGAATGGACTCTCAGCGGAGGAGCATATCAACCCATAATGACAGCATGTTCGTTTTTCCAACATGTTTGCTGCTACGAAAGGATATTTTTAAAGTTCATCTTTGACATAATCATGGTCTAAAACTTAGCAGAACATTGAAACCCTGTCATTTTTCCCTTGAAGTGTAAATGGTTCATTTTGATGTGTATTGAGTTTACACTGGTATGTGTCAAAGTATACAGGTGCACCTGCTATTGCTAAAGAGATTTTAGATAATAACCACACTTATAGCTGCTGCCTGATGTGGGAGATGCCAGGGACTTTCAGTGCTTGCAACAGAATAAAAACACTCTTCCATGTCAAATTAGCTTGTTTAAATGGTTCAACCTGAGGACCGGCATGGACGAATGGACTCTCAGTGAAGTGTCATTGTCGTCCAGTGCAGAAATATGTTCTGCTCCATATTCATAGATGGTTTTATTGGATGGATACTATTCGCCGTCCTGGCTCCCAAGTAGTGGAATAAATGTCTACTGGCTATACTGGCTATCCGAACAGCAGAGTCTGTTCTTGTTTTCAAATGCAGACTAAATGACTACTAACCCTGCACCTGGAAATACGTACAGTAATATTGATGGTTTGGATTGTTTGGTATTGCAAATATGGTTACAGTTTGGTGTGATGCTTATCTTTATTGTGCATTTCTTCAAGATGTCAAATTGATTCCAATATTTAGCAGAACTCTAGTTCTGTTATCTTTGACTCTAACCTACTGTTCTGGCTAAGACATATTCTGTAAGTAGATGACAAAGCACTTTTGTAAGTCTCTCTGGATAAGAGTATGCCCTAAACTGATTATTTTACATTTTGGTAAAGAAACTTAATTCACTGGGTTATTCAAAAATTATGTATCTTTGAGAAACAATGCAATATGTACCTGCCTTGTAGCAGGCATGAAAAACAGGGGAAAAAACCTAATCAATTTTAGTCAATGACTGCATTACATTGACATTACAATCCCCTGCTTATTAAAGCCACCTGTGTATAGTTTATCCCTAATGTCTCTGTTTCTTGGAACCCCCCTGTGTTAGTGTGTCAGCCTTCCTCAGCTGGTACTGTACTCACCTCTCCCTGCTTCCCTGGCTCTATGCCTGGTTTTTCTGTTTTGCCTTTTACCCATCCCTTGCTGTCCTTGTCTGCAAGCTCATTTGTCACCTATAGTTTTGTATCTAGCCTGTTTTTTGACTCTGCTTTTGCATTACTGTGACTGGTTTCATCAAACCTCTTGTATTTAACCTGTATCTTACTCGTCTTCCGCCCACTGAGCCTGGCAAAATATATGAAAGAAAAAAACAAACAAACACACACAAGGTTAATGAAATAGGAATGCATATATCTACTCTATAGCTCATCACATGGCTTGTAAAAACTCAAGCTGAGATGCATTACAATTTCTGGAGGCTGAACATTGAGGGTTAGCAGTAACGTTATGTCTATGAACGTGCAATTAAATGATGACAATATACTTCTGTCAAGATCCTTAATTCACATTAAACCCTCAGTGCACAAGTTATTATTACTCTTCTCTCCCCCCCATTTACTTCATTTACTGGCAGTACTACTGCTAGGCTTAGCTAAACAGGCAATGTGGCATTACCGGCATTATTTAAAAAAAAAAAAAAAACTAACATTTTAAAAAATTGTGTCAGAATTACAGATTTATTCCAATTTCAAATTTAATTTAAGAAATGAACCTCTATTTACTGTTTATAATTCTTGCAGAATATGGTGGAATATTAACAGTCAAATTGTTCAAGTCATGACTTTTCCCCAAGTCATCATCCAGCTACTTGTAGCTTCGCAGATAAACCAGTCGATGTGGCTGAAATTTCTCTCGGCACAGTGGACACTCCGTCTGCAATTAGAAGAAGAAAAAAAAGTTCCTTGTAATCTTTGAAAACTTGGAATGTCATAAATATGTCAACAATACTTACAAACTAAAAGCAAAGTATCATATGTAAAGAAATATGTATCCTATTATTCTGTATCTACTCAGGAACTACACTAACAGGAGAGATATGTAATGGTGCTCTTTTTTATTCTTCCTTGCAACTGCCATATGCTGGAGTCCGTCTAAACATGTTGGAGTCCGTCTAAACACGTTGGAGTCTGTCTAAACACGTTGGAGTCTGTCTAATCACAGTCTAAACGTGTCTGTGTAACGCAAACCGCGAGACAAAGTAGTTTTCTTTTAAAATATTTGCTTGAAAAACATTTAAATTAAATTGTCAAGGGCAAACTTCCTGACCTCTTAAACTAGACAAGTTACACTGAATCAGAATTAATATCAAGCAGTGACATCACATTTGATAGTTAAAGAGTGCCAAAAATAAACCAAAGCATGACAAAATTCTGCATTTAGATTAATATTAATGAAATATAATGAAATAAGTATAATAAAATAATTATCAGTAAATGATCATTAGCAATTTCCAATAAGTTTTAACTAACCATAAACAATCCATTAGTTCTTAACTGGCTCTTAAATTTCCTCTCTTGAGGAATGAACATTCAAAGTAAATGCAAAGTGCATTTGGATGCTGAGATTGTTTAAAGGAATAACCTTAGTGTTACACCATTCTGTAATGCATTCCCAGCAGAAGAGATGGCCACAAGGTGTTGTGGTGGAGTGTCTCCGCTCCTCCAAGCACAGGATACAGCGAGGTGCTCTAGAGGATGAGATCCAGGACGGCTGCGGGCTGAGCAAAGGCACAACAATGGTTAATCTTTAAAACATCAATGCCAGAAGGTTGGAGTTATATATGCGGTGGTAAAATGAAATTATACTTTTGCCAAAAATATAAAAAGGTTATTTACTGCTGTTTATTACACTATTTAGCAAAACAAAAGCCCTTAACCATTGGTGGACAGGATTCCAAGCCTCACAGCGTTTCGCAAATATAACACAGTACTTTTCCCCCTCAGTAAACGAAGGTGCTGCTCCATTGCTGTAGGCTTCACATTTTTAAAATGAACCTTTTCGTTCATTTGTTTGCTGATATTAGATCTGGACATGATCTCACCTTGAAGGAAGGTTCCTGTGCTGTTTCCACTCCTGCCTGGCGCGCTGCCTCTGTCTCAGGTTGTTAAACTGCAGTGTCAGAGTGATGGTCAGCTGCAGAAGAGAGACCGCCCCTAAAAGCTGGTAGCTGGTACGGATGGCTTTGTCATCCCCTGCCATTCCATGCACTCTGAGCTGGAAAAAAAAATTATGATGTATTTATAATTAAACACCAGACACTGATATATTTTAAGCAACAAATATTGCAACAACCTGTTCTTCACTCACTTACAGAATCTGATATTTCTGAATATAAATTGACATTTGTATATTATAATGTTACTATTTTATTTAATTCGTGTTGACTTAATAACAATAATACAGAGTTATGGCAGTTATAGCTGTTGTGTGACTTTTTAAATGTTCCACCAATCAGTACTTAAGCTCCTACTAATGGTCATAATGGGAAGCAAATGGAAAAAATGTTTAACTTACATAGCTGATGCTTGTAGTCCTTTTGGATAAATGATAAAAGACACCACTAACATAGAACAGTGCAACATGCACCCTGTGTAAGATGGTGATTCCCTGTTGCACTCCAAAGACCACAGGTTTTAGAGACTTCTTCTGTTGCTCGCTCAGCATCCTTACAGCCCTCTGTATCCATGCCTTCAAGTAAGACATTGGGCTCCAGGGTAATGCTGCGTCTCGCTGGGCATTCTGGGTGCCCTGCTCCTCTACCTCCAGTTCGTGTTCAATGCAGACCAGCGTCTTGTCCAGAAGGTATGGTAAGAATGTGTGGAAAAAAATCAGAGCACCTCTGCGTGTTCGGGAGGGAATCCTGCGATTGGTGGGGTCAACTTGGACAATGCTGACATATTCCTCTCCTAAAGTCTGATATCCTGCGGAGAAATTAACATGAACAAACAGTTTACATACATAAAAAGTTACCAGAGACTCAAACTGACTGCAGTTATTTGTCATAGAGGTACTGTACCTGAGAGAGTTGTTAATACATAGTATGTAAGATCTGACAGCAATTCGATTTCTTTTCTCCATTGAAGCCATCGTTTGGACCCTGGTGAAACATGTAGTTTTATAGCTAGGTACAACAATATAATGCAACTATTAATAATACGTCCATAAACAGATCATATTTCAATCAGCAGTACTTACCAGCAATAGTTTGGAAAGTTTCGTTGGTATGATTTCTGAGACTGGATTGATAGTACTCATCCTTTTGAGAGGAGCGAATCAGCTGAGGTTGGTTGGCCTGAACAAGGGGCATTATAGCTACAGTTTTGGTAACTTGAGTACCTTCGACATTGGGCGATTATGTTGACACATGTGGAATAGAAACGTGCTAGCCAGTTAGCGACATGTGTTACATAGCTTGTCAGGACAACATACTACCGATGAGAGTAAAGTTCAATATGTATAGGCTAGCTAACCTAGCTAAAGCTAAGCCACCAGAAATACTGCGATAACGCAAATGGAGGATAAGTTACACAAATGAATATAATTTATATTAAGATAGTTACGTTCATATATCTATATTATGTATCAATCTTCGATAAACTTTATCAAATCTATTACCGACTGTACACAAATAGTTAGCCAGCTTGCTACGTAACAGTTCTGGTGCGAAGACACCAATTGTATTACTAATAGTTCCGCGTTAGTCACATGTGTTGAATCAAGGTTTGTCATTCGTCGCCTGTCTCAAAACAGTCAGAATAGGTATCGCTAGGGTATTCTGGATTAAAATCTGATAATGCGGAGACATTGTGTTCTTAAAACCTATTTTTTAAATTTTGTTTATGTCTCTTAATCCTTGTCCACTTTTGGTTAACATCTCTAATTACTGAAAAATCACTTTAAATACTTTTTAAAGAGTAAACTGTTTCTGAAATGTTTAAGTAGATTCTTAAGTACACAACAGGTTGCATCTCTTTATCTAGTCTATAGATGTCCTTGAAACCTAGAGGCTGCAGAACCTGTTTTCTTTTTGTTTTGATACACAGAGATCAAGCAGTTCTATTAAAACACAGCAGTAATTAAAGAAAATGTATGTACCTCTAGTTGATAAAAAAAAAAAAATCCTCACTTAAGGCTGGTCACCATACTGCATGTGTGTGGCGGAGGTGCTGGGCTTACTTGATTAAAGACTTGGAGAAACGTATTTACTCACTGTGGCAGGCAGGGAAGTGTGGGCACTGTTTACACATGAGGAGGAGCTCTCAAATTGAGAGATACTTGTGACTTCTTGCAGGCTGGAGTTAGATGGTGTAGAGGATAACAGGGCAGGATATATACAGTAAGAGCTGCATCAGAGTTAAAAGATCCAGTCTCGCCGAGGTAGGGTGTTTTTATTTCTGTTTATTGTAATGTTTGTACTTTGTGCAAATACTGAGGGAGGATATTTGGATGAGATATAAATGCAAATGCTTATGTCTCAGCAGCTGTGAAAGGAGCACTTTCACCACTTTATTAAGTACCACTTTGTTTAGATTTAAAGCTTCAGTCATAGCTAGTGAGTGATCTTCAAACTGATTTTTGTGTCCTTATTTTTAACTTTCAATATGTAAGAATACTACATTAGAGAGACTCTAGGCTGAGTTATAAAACTTTAAAGTTAAAATCAAACATAGACTATTATCCAATTTATTTTTTATCTCTATATTTGTTTGTTTATTTATAATTAAATCTGGGAATTTTAAGCTTTCCTTCCAGTGTTTTCTGTTTTGAATAGCAGTACAATAAAAAAAAAAAAACATTTTGGAACAGGCAGGACTTTGACCTTTTGAGTTCATTTATGAATGTCTTGATGATAGTCATTGCTATGTTAGGTTAATGCTGTATCTTTGTTTTGTAACTTTATTTTGTCCGATTGGACAAAACAAAGACCGGTTGTGGCACAAAACAAAAGATTTAAATCAGTCACAGTTGATTTGCTGAATCACACTGACCATGATCTAATAGAAAGGAAAGAAAAACATTGCTTTTGGCCACTACACAAACTGCGAATTGGTTGCAATTGGTCATAAACCTGATTTGCTCTAAACCATCCCCAGTAGTCATGAACATAGCATGTGCTCCTGCTGTCTGCACCCCACCCCTCTGCCCGCCCACTTCTGCAAAGACTCCTTTGCCCTTACTTGTCCGGTGTTGACTCAGGAATAGCTGTTGCCCCATATAGGAACACCCAGTGTGGACAAAGAGCTTTCCAGTGACATCAGGGAACTTCCTTTACCTGGAAAGTGGAGCGGTGCGGCTGAACAATATTGCACATGCATATGTCTTAGTGGAGAAGACGGGAGAGGAGAAGAACTGTCTGAAGAGGGAAAAGAGTTTGTTTTCTATCACCATGGCGGTTAGACACTGAGCCTGGGAACTGCCACCTTCAGCACTAGTAAGACTCGTCTTTTACAAAGGTAATGTGATACCCAAAAGTAATGCTTTTCTGAAGGGTGCGGAGAAACATAGATATGGAGATATTGTTGAGAACTGCCCGGGCGAACATAAATGCCCAGGTGTAGATCTGTGTGCTACTGGGGTCGATTTCCTTGATTGGGTCAGGTTTTTACCTTCGGGCCTTCAGAGCAATGAAACACTACACCCCTCACCTGAGACACAGGCTGGGAACATAGAGAGGGGATAAAAGAGAAGTGGCTCCAGGTGAGTCCAAGCTCTTTGGACAAGGAAGGTGTTTTTTTTTTTTTTGGACAGCCATTCACAGTTTGCATGCTGTCATGCTCAACACAGCACGAGGCTGTGTTTTCAGTCATCGCTCGGAGAGGAACGACGTCTAGCGAAACTCGTCTCGTGCCTGAGGCTAAACAGTGAATCAGGCACCCATAAATTAGACGTTAACCTGTGTAGTTAGACAGGGAACACCCCTCCATTTATTTATTTATTTCAGAGGTTTATGCTGCATTGTATGATCCTTTCAGGCTCCTGATCCTCGTTGACCTGGTTGAAAAATCTGCACAGGTTTCTGTAGATTCTCCTCTGAAACGTATCAGTCATTTCTGCGCACGTTTTTGAAAACCACGGAAAAAATTTGACTATTTTCTAAACCCCCTTTTTTTGCATGTGCGCGCGCGCGCGTGTGTGTGCGTTGTCGGCTGCATTGTGAGATGCAACAGGAACCGGTTGGTTGAAAAGTAGTGAAAAGGCCTATTGTGTCTTCCACTCCGTGTGCCAAAAAGCAACTCGGGGGTTAGAGAAAACCGTCTGTTGAATCACCAGCAAACATCTGCCTGTGGGATTGGAACTTTTCTTATTACATAGCCATTAGGCAGAATAAAGGCCATGTAGATCTGAACTTGTTTCAAGTGATCTCATATCTTGTACTACCATATGTGTGATCTTGCCAACACATATTTGCTATTATGATAAAGGTCTTAAGATGAAGTACACATACTCTATATTTTTGTTCTGAGAGCATTTAGGATAAAGCAAAAAGCTATCAAGCCTTGTTTATTCTGTGGAAAATACAAACCGTAATAATTAGTGGTGTGAATGATACAGGCTGTATTAACTTTAAATACAGTATAAAAGTACATTACAAGGTCTGGAAAGCTAGTGGCACTTCTGCATATTTTATGAGTTGCATGTCTTGTTCAACTGTCAGCACTGAGCTCTGTTCCACCGCATTTACCTAGACTTACTGCTGGTAATTCAAGGGAGTCTTGTTCTCACTAATAGGATGAACACTGTTGAAGAGGAATTTGTACTTTGTATGGCTGTATATTTTCCTTTACATACAAGATTTGAATATCTCCTAAATAAGAATGTTTGTTAATTACTTATTGTGAAGTGCTAGTGTCTTGCTGTCTTAAACCCAAGTGCTAAAAGTGCAGATCGGTTATCGAGTTGGCTTGTGCTTATCGTGTTGAGTTGTGCTTATTGTGTTGGGTTGTACTCTCTGAAGGTGTAGCGAGAGCATCTGTCATTGTTAATCATTTATGAAAGGACAACGCGAGGTCATGCTGAAAAAAATATGCCTCATCAAAGTGTTTTTGTTGGGAGCCAAGACCTACGATGTCTCTATGAGGAATCTGCTCGTAAGTTGTAGTGTAGGTGTGACCACCAAATTAGATGCACACAGCAAATTGCTGGTCAAGATGGACTATGGTAATTTAAACCTAAGCATATAAACCTGTCACTCTCCAAAATGTAAACTCAGGAGTGGCAGAAGCCTTTCACGATAACCGTGCAAGGGTTAGGAATCAACTGCAAACATTTACATGCATGCTTGTTTAGCTGTCAACAGTCAGCAGCACAGATGTGTTTGTCTCCCTTTTAGAAGCAGATTTAGAACAGAATCATCTGAGAGGAAGGATGAAACAGGGACCTTTGTCTATCAGTATAGCTACATACCCTCCCTCAAAACACAGCGTTCACCTGAAGTCGTTCTTACTGGTAGTTTACTTTCTGTGTTCTCCATTTCACGCTTGTTACAAAATCTTTAGGACTGCAATTCCAGTCCTCAGCAGCAAACAAAAACGAATGAAATTTCACATTCAGTTTTCATTGATTTGTGTACTAATCAAAGCATGTTTTTTTCTGCTAACCAGAAAATGTGCCCTTGGAACACCTGTGTTTATATTTAGTATACAACATAATTCGCCTGCTATGGATTGCTTAGTACTGTCAATGGGCTGTTCTGTTTGTTGTTGCTCTAAGATTACCCAAACTTCAATTAGTAGGAACCAGACATATTTGTCATGCTTCAGGTGGAGGCCCATCACTCGTGGGGGGTTGGGACGCTTCGGTAATTTCCCCCGTGCTGTCCTGCATGTTGCCTGTAGCACCAGGTGTTGGGTTTTGCTAACATGTCTAGTCGAGTGGCCCTCGGGCCCAGACTTGTCACAGCCTTTTCCCAGCAGCCGTGTGGAAGCAACACTGTCTCATTGTTCTGACACTTGGAGGTTGTTGAGTTAAGTTTTGTCTAAGCCACAACCCCTTACCATAAGCCTTTCATGGTTTCATCAGTTTAGAGAGTGGTATAGAGTCAAGTGATGTGTGTTTGAGTGCAGGTGTGTGTGTGTGTGTGTGTGTGTTAGAAGGGAGGGGTGGGTTGAGGAAGAAGAGACGTGGGTAGTAGCCTTTTTTTCTTTCTCTGCTCTTTGAAAGACACATCGAAAAACACAGGGGGGTTTCATTAAGCTGCCAAACACACAACTTTTAAATGTAAGCCTTCTCTTACAACCCTGTCTGTCCAGCCTTTTCTAGAGAAGGAATAAGGAATCCCCTCAAAGATAACACAGACTGGGTCATTTCATGAGAACTCTTTATAAAATGACTCACTGATATAGTGTTATTTAAAGAAGAAGAAGGCTCAGGTCAGAACCACCAACGCTAATTAGACACATGCTACATTATTAAGAATGTAAAAAATGACCTCTTTTCTCAGTTGCAAACACATATAGAAATAAATAAACAAGGGACAGAAGACAAAAACTCTGTCAGAATATCAGAGCATCTTTTACAAAGCGTGGGCCTCCCCAGTGGAATCTTTGGATTTTCTTAATCTAAGGGATCTGAGGCTTTCCATGGCTGGCAATTCTTCAATTTTAGAATGAATAAGTAAAGTTAACTCACATCCAACCTGTAAATGTAACTAAGCAACAGAAATATCCATAAGGCATCAAACCCTCACAAACTGTCTTAAGGTGAAAATCACAATGTCTTCTAGCTAGTGACCTTTTCCTTCGATGGGCATTTTTCTTGAGTGGGCTGATCGCACATTCTGAATAACATTCGCAGCCCTGTCCAGTGCTGCATGCTATGCTTTAGTGCAGTGTATCAGAAGTGTCATGGTGTAGGCTGGCATTGACTTTATTTGAGTTATCTGAGTTTCTCAAGCGTGAGACTATGTTTACACTTCTTGGCATGTATCTTAGAAAATTGTACTTATTCTGGTGTCGAATGCAGCGCTGAGCCATGGCATGCATCTGTTTGTGTATTAGATTCTGTTTACATTTATAAATCTATATCTGGCAGACATTCATTTGCAGACAGCTTTGCACAAACATATCAAACATTTGTGTAGATTAAGTCATAACAAGTGTTTCTCCTGTCCTCTCTTTCTGATTTTCTTCATGCTGGAATTTATGTTTCTCTTTAAGAGAATCTGTGACACAGTTTGTATTAACATGGTTGTGTAAAAAAAATACAATTAATGTTAATACATAAAAAAAAACCACTTTATTGACTTCTGTGGATTTGTTGAGATTTTCTTGAAAGTCATCATATTTGTGTGCATTTCAATAACCTAATCTGTACTTGTGTGTTAAGGTTCCTACGTCTTCTACTTTGCCCTGAGCAGTTGCCTGGGGGGCAAAAAAGTGGAACAACCCACAGAGGAAGCTCTTCCCATTATCACCATCATCAGTCAAACCTCCACCCAGACGTCCTGCCGGCCCAGAGCGCCACTCTAGGCTCACCTGGAACGCCTGTGGAACATAGTGTCATACCTCAGACTAAGGAAGACCTGAGATGCAACACACTGCTGTTCAGTTCTGGCCTTTTTCATCCAAAGTGCAATATTTTGTGGATATCTGGAGTTGAGGGGACCTGCTGGCTTCAAAGTGATACCAGATCCTAAATGACTGTGGACCCTACTCTTTAGTACACTTTTACCTTCCCTTTCCAAGGTGAGGGGAAATGAACACCATGGACACAGTGTCTTTAAATGGAGGACAGTGCGCAAGCACAGACTCTCCAAGCCTGTCCATGAAATCCTTGGCCTTCACCAATGACACTGACTCTTTCTGGAGCCGACAGTCGAACTTCTTCTTGGCTGCGAACGTCTCCGATGTTGGTAAGTCAGTGGGTTTAAGAGCCAAGTGACTAACACTGAGAAGGTGTTTCAGTCCAGAGGTTTTGCTGTGCTTCTTGTGTATACATAAGACCTTTAACGACACGAAAGTGAAAAGTCGATGTCCTTTTTCTGTATAATGAGGAGGAATTCTTCAGCTTACTGATAGATTCACATTTCGGCTTGGAGCTTGTGTCTGGATTGTTGTGTTTGGAGTCAGTTTTTACACAAAGGGTTAAAAGGCACGTGATACCGTTAAAAACAGACGTCAAATATGTTTGCTTGCTTTGGGCTGTAAAAGACATGGCACTAAACACGTTGTATTTGCTCTGTGGCATGTCCATCACGGTACTGAATCCAGTGTTTCTTTTTTTTTTTTAATGAAACTGCATGTCCAAGGCAACTGTTTCGACACTTTTATTATTTCTCATTTTGTGGTCTCTTCCCCCATCACGTGACCTTGTCAGGACTCCCTCCACATCTGATTAGACCTGTTCGAGTGTGCTGTTATTGTACGCTGTAGATTTAGTGTACTGTTATAATTAAAACTTTCAAAGCTGGTACAGACACCAACCATTAAAAGAATCGTCACCCCTCATCATAACATGTGAATGGCCTGGAGCTAATGACCAAACTATCTGACATGCATTTATTCTAACATATGATAATAGCAGACAGTAATGGGCAATTATATTTAATGACTTTCTGGCTAAATGGAAATGGAAGCCTGCTGGAAAGCGTATTGTGATTAGTTTTTTTCACCTGCTCCATATGTTCATATGTGTCTAAAATATGTTGGTGTGGTGTGTCGGACTGTTATGGAACTGCAAAGCCCTTTTGTCATCATATGTAACATACTCTATACATCTTGTATTCATGAAAGCAGTGTTTAGTGCAAAACTAAAAAAATTACTTATTCATCGTATCTGCTGCGGTAGATGAGGTGTTTTATCAACATGTTTCCACAAGTGGTTGCGGATGTAAGCACATTTTTCCATTTGAACGATCACAGGTTCCTCACCTGGCCCTCCAGGAGCCCAGGGCCACCCACGTTCTTGTTGTTCCAGATACCCCCACATCTGGAGCCAATGTTCAACAGCTCTTGATAACCTGACTGAAATATTTCCACACAAATGTGGCTTGGCTAGGTGTTCCCAAAACCGAAACAGTTACCTCTGCCTTTGGAATCCTCATGGTCAGAAGGTAGTAGTGATAAATTAGTCAGAAGGTCGTAGTGATATTCCTCACGGTCGTAGTAGTGATACATTTAGGCAGAAGATTCCGGAAAGCATGCTGAACGACCTATGCCTGTAACACGATGGCACTCTGCCTGACAGGCAAGTGTTTGTTGTATTTCCTTTCCTTGCATGCCTGAACACCAAGGCTTTTGCTCTCAATTGAAGATGTCTAGAAGGGTAACATTCACATGATGATGGGCTCACATTGAGGTCATTTTATCTGGAGACATATTGAAGTACCTGATGATCACAGGATAAATTCCACCAAACTTCAATCTTTATAAGTCTTTAATACTCATTTAGGTAAATGAAACTAGAATGGAGTTATACAAATCACACAAACAGGTAACACTCTATATACGATAGGCTGGATATTTTATTACATGATTTTTGTACCAAGGAAGATCTCAGCTTTGGTCCTGTTTCCATGAAAACAGGGTATCCAGTTCTTGGCCCCTAACTGACTTGCTGTTACACCTATTCGTCCCAATCTGACTTTAGCGCCATGCTCAGACCCCCATCTGCCATGTTACCATTTCGAAACAAGAAAGAATCCCATCCCTGATACTCATACATCACTCCACAACATGCCCCAACAGGTCATGGCCTGGCTGAGGCTGCAGCACAAAGACGAACGTGTGTTTGAGAACAGCCTTTCTTCACCAGCCCCTACCCATCGGCTGCATAATCAGGCTATGGCACATCTGTTAGCAATGTGTTCCTGGAAAGATCCCCTGATAACGCTACTGCCACTCAGCCTTTCTTGCTTGTGTAAAACCTGGGTGATTCTTTTATCGTCAAGGCTGGGGAAAAGCTTGGTTTGAACGTGCTCGTATCAGGTGGCATCAAGCCCACAGGAAACAGTGATCCAGAAGAGCCTTTTACTGATGTCAGTGCAGTTAGTCACCGTCAGTGACGCCGCTGGCCGGAGAACTAACGTGACTCATGTTCAGTCTCGGAAGACATTTTACACCTATTCTCACAGCGTTTCTCATAATGTAATCACAAAGCACACAAGTATAGGACTTGTTTCCATTCTACATTATATAGCTAATGAAAAAATTCTAAGACAACTCAGAATAATGAGCACACATGGTGTAAACATTCATTTTTCTTCAGTTATCTTTAATTTCAGGTGCAGTTTTATCAGCTTGGTTCAACTGGCTTTTTTGAGTCCTACTTACCGGTCTCCAGTAGAGGGCAGAATTTGTTCCCTTTTTTTTACATATGAAACAGCCACTCAATGTCTCACCAGTATAATTATCTCAAAAAGTGTAATCATCTGATCCCAAAAGCATATATTATTACATTATAGAACATATGTTGATGCTCAAAATTGAACTGCATCATTTGTTAATCAAGAGCATTAGCAGGGTCCTTACACTATTTGTTGTTTTCTGTTGAATCCCTGACACGTGTGCCTGTTCATGTGTAAGTGTGGCCTGTACAGCAGCATCACATATGTTACGGCTACCTAAATGTTAACTGTTAAATGATATAAACAATATAAAACAATATAAACACTAATATAGTATAAGATACATTAAGCACCCACATGCTTCAGTTGTCATATGCATTTACTGCCGTTATAAAGTTGGTTCATGTAGTTGACATCTTTACAGAGGCATCAAAAAAATCATAAATGTGCAACAATATATTATCGGTTCAAATATGTTATACGTTTTTTAATTATGGTGACTGAATCTTGAAATAACTTTAGCCTTGATGAATAATTATGATGGTAGAGCGACTTAAACTGGCCCTGGTTTATTCCCTGACCCAGTGATGACGTCCACTTGCAAAGCTATTTCTGCTGAGGCATATCACATGTTGGTTTTGTTGATTACACTGGGATGCTGCCTCGTCCAGGGGCTGAACTGCAATCTCTAAATGTCCCATTTCTTGTGCCCTGGAGTGCATGAACAATCTTTACGATGAAATTAAACAGCTAATTTCCCCTCCCCTTATCTAATCTCGTCTGTCTGTGCGACTGCTGAATTCTAAACTTTTTGTTTAAAAGCTGGTGTGGTGTGTGCTGTTGTAAAACAGCCATATTACCCAACAACACTAGTGTGTCTTCACCCCCCCCCCCCCCCGCCGGAGTGATTGATGATGAAATTGAGTAAGTTGTCTTAATTAACAAACAACAAAACAATGAAAAACAAAAG
>JAOYMR010000015.1:3089816-3110085 GCA_025802075.1 Tenebrosternarchus preto
TTTGTTTCCCCCCCGTTATATTCTGTTTTTGTATATCTCCCCCCCCCTTTGGCGCGTAACCCCCCCCACTCTGTTTGGGGGGGGGGGGGGGGGGGCACACCAGGTCCCTTTAAGATCACCAGGTCAAATATTGTATTTCAGGCTATCCACATAGGAAAAAGACTATTATTAATTTTAGCCCTAAGAGTATTGGTATATAAATCTCTAATTATTTGCACTACTCTCATACTGTACCACAATTTGTTGCTTTTTTATTTGGCAATAAGCTGGTGGTAATAATAACAGTAATAATAAATTACCAGTAATTAGTACTCATAACAGTGTGGGAAGACTGACCTTTCCACCACAGTGTACGCACCTGGACATTGTGCTGGCTCTGTTTGTTAAAGGTGTGCTTCTCTTGTTCAGAACGGGGTACAGGACGTGCCACAGAGATGTGGGCCGCTGTCTGAGACGATACCATTTCACAATGGCAGATGTGCAGGACTTCAAACCTTATCTATGTGGGTTTTAATTCTCATTCTCCTTGACACAGGCGAGATTGAACAAGATGGACCTCTCACCAGGGTTGCTGTTGCAAAATGAATACAAGACCACTTTGGACCTTCTGTGAGGATAGTAAACATGCAAAATGCCGTTTTTCGTAAGCGTGGTTGCTTAGTGCCAGAGCACTTTTGCAGTTTGGATACTTTTGATGCCTCAGTACCACCCAGTAGTTTCAAAGAACAGGGAACAGAGGACAATCCACATCACAAAGCGTTCGTTCTTCCTCCCTTCCAGCTGTTAGCTACATTTCTGACCTAATTTTTGCACCATCTCAAGTCAAAAAAAAAATTTAAGGTTTTACAATGTACTGTGGAGAACCTTTTTTTTATGGAATGCTATACAATAAAGGCAAAAAAGCAATGTTAAAATGTTCATTCATTACTGCTTTCTTTTCTGTTTTGGTAAACAGCTTTGGGCCTTAAAGGGGAGGTGGGCTGTGTAAGGATACAGCCAGCAGTGTTATTGTATTGTGATGATATGCAGCCAGGTGCCTGAAGCCAAACCCACTGAAGTGCCTGCTGGGCGCTGCTCATGGCCACAGCCTTTTTCAATATTTTATGCTGAGCTACGCGCTCCACTGTCATCCAGGCATATTGATTATCCAATAGGCCCAATAGAGATTAGACTCCTTTTTTTCAAAGGTTATTGGCTTGTTTTTACTGGTGCAGGATTGTGCGTTGAAGGAGTCGCCAGTTTCATTTCATCTTTGCCATCTCCGTGTGTGGTACGTCTGCACCTGGGTTCGGATCCAGAAGGCAGGACAGAATAGAACTAGAATAGAGTAGTTGGTAAAGTATTCTGTGCATGTGCAGAGCTGGTGTGCATTCTTATAAAAACAAACAAACAAAAAAAATCAATATGCCAGTATGAAGAGAGTGAGTCGGCTTTCACCCACCTCATACATAAGTCATTACGCTAAAATATGGACCAGTTGTTTGATTGGCAGGGTTACCTTTGGCACATCCATGTACAACAGCACATACATATGCTTCATCAGGTCCAAATCTGAGCCCCCTGTAGCCCTGTTTAGGATTGAATTTTCATGTCTCATTAATTGATTTTTCTTCCCCGTTTATTGTGAAAAACGCAGCTACGAGACTCTTACACCAAAGGGTTTATGACTGCTTCTCGCTGTAGTGTTAATGGGGCAGGGTGTTGTGGACACGTGCACGTGCGTGTTCTGCTTCTCGCTGTAGTGTTAATGGGGCAGGGTGTTGTGGACACGTGCACGTGCTTGTTCTGCTTCTCGCTGTAGTGTTAATGGGGCAGGGTGTTGTGGACACGTGCACGTGTGAGTTCTGCTTCTCACTGTAGTGTTAATGGAGCATGGTGCTGTGGACACGTGCACGTGCGTGTTCTGCTTCTCGCTGTAGTGTTAATGGGCCACGGTGTTGTGGACACGTGCACGCGATTGTTCTGCTTCTCGCTGTAGTGTTAATGGGGCACGGTGTTGTGGACACGTGCATGCGATTGTTCTGCTTCTCGCTGTAGTGTTAATGGGGCACGGTGCTGTGGACACGTGCACGTGCGAGTTCTGCATTGCTTCTGCTGTGCACCGACGAGCTTTGGGAGGCAGGAAGAAGCAAAGATCATTAGGTCTTATCGCTGAAAGCAGACGTACTCGATGGTGCTTCATCACAAAGGCGGCCACTGCTGGACTCATGTTCTCAGTCCCCGATGAGGCTCCCAAGCCCCTATCAGACAGACACATCAGGTTGAAAGGGGGGGCATTAGTGTAAATTCAAAGCCATTTGCCCTGGAACTGCAATTGCTGGCTTTGTTTGTTAGCACCACGAATGCTAGTGCACGGAAATCTGAAGATGGATACAATATCCCCAAGCTCAGTGGCTTTGTTACTAACAAAAACCTTTATTACTATACAAGCACATTCAAATGTGAGACAATATAAAGGAAAGGTGTTCAAAGCAGGATTGCATCAGAGTAGTGTTTTTTCCCTCCACTTTAGCATTTTAAAGTCCATTGCCAATTTATCCAATTGTCTGTGGAGCTCGTTCCAGTGTGAACTCCAGGACCAGTTCGTCGTCCATCACCATCATTACCTTTAACTCACCATAAGAATATAAACAAAGGACTAGAATACCAGTGGTAGCAGCTGGTGCCTCTTGATATCCAGACTCAGTACAAACAATTATTAGTGTTGGACCTTCACTTAAATCTGCATTTTTGTTGATGGGGCTATTGGTGCAGGAACATGTTTGTTACACAGATCTGCTGGGAACAATTACTGAAGTTCCATTCTGAGCACTGCTGGAGTAAAAGGACTGAGCACTTAACCTCCAGCTGCTAACTCCTTTAGTGGCACAGTGCAGCGTAATCCATCGCGTCTCTGAGAATTTTAACGGCAGTGTGCCCTGGGGAAAAACAGAATACCCACACCATTCATTTAGAGTTAAAATAACACAATTTAACGACTGGTCCTCTCTGAGTGACCAGCTTTTTTCTTAGGTTTTTTAGTGAAGTGTAATGTTTATTGCAGTTTACTGGTGTCACTGGGAGCTGAGGACACTGGCTGTCTCCCATTACTGCTCAGTCACATAACACTGTTGGTATGTGTTGAGGTGCTGAGTGATGCTGGTCGTTGTTCTGGAAAGCTGCTGTTTCAGAGTTTATTGGAAAGCAGTTTGTTTAAACAACTGCTCTCTCTAACTGCCAATGCTCTCGAGTTATGATAAATACCTGCTGCACTGCCAAAGATGGGGTAAAAGTCAAAATATAAACTATTTATTTATACACTAAACTGTTTATTTATTCACAGCATGGCCTAAAACATTTAGAAATGAAGTGTTTCACTTATGACTAACAAGTAATTTCCACAGATAAACATAGATAAACATGAATGTAATCTACATAGATAAACATAAATGCAGTCTACATAGATAAACATTTGCAGTAAGATTGGCCATAGTGAAGAGCTCAGTAAATGTAAATGTTTGCCACAAGTCAATCCAAGAACTTTCTGACCAGGTAGATCTGCTTTGATCAACTCTAAGTGCTATTACTGTGAAAAGGAAGCATCTGGGACCAACAACAACTCAGCCATGAAGTGGAAGAATATACCATCTCAGAGCAGAGGCACTGTGTGCTGAAGCACGCAGTGCATAAAAACACCTTTCCTCGCTTGCATCACTCACCATGGAGTTCCAAACTGCCTCTGGAAGCATCACCAGCAGAAGAACCTCTACATTGGGAACGAAAAGCGCTGAGCACTTGCACTGAAGCCCAAACTCATTATGACAATGCCAAGCTTTGGCTGGAGTGGTGCAAGATACACCGGCGCTGGACTCTTGAGCAGCGGAACCGCGTTATCTGGGGTGCCGAGCCATGCTTCACTATCTGGCAGTCTGATGGACATATCTGGGTTTGCCAGGAGAAGGTTACCTACTGAAATGTAGAAAGCTTCAGGAAAGTTTGGTGGAGAGATGTTGGTCTCTGGCTGTTTTTCAGAGACTGGGCTAGGCATGTTAGTTACAGTGAAAGGTAATCTTATGATACATACAGTATACATTTGTACAGTATACAAAAACATTTTAGACAATAATATGGATCCAGTTAGGTTAAGTACCAAGGTGGGACCAACTTCATATGGCAACCATTGTTTTGGAATGGGATGTCAAGTTCCTACAGGTGATGATCAGATGTCCACATACTTTTGCCCATACTGTGTATTTCACTATAAGAAGAAAAAAAAACTCACATAGAGTGGCCAAACTGTGTAATTTATTCTTGAGAAATTTAAAATACATTATCGTCCATATATATGGATATAATTATGCAGGAGTGCCGTTTTCCTCAAAGTGGAACTGTTAAAGTACATATAAATCTGTGGAGTTTAAGTTTCCTTCCCATAGCAGCAGGTTGGGTGGCTTTATGAAAGATACCCGAGACGTGTGATTATGAGATTCTCTGGCTGTACAATACGCAGACAGCCTGATTCGTCATGCCTAAGTAGAGGGTTTTTGGACAGGAGTAACGACAGGCGGAGTACAACTTATCACAGCTCTGGTTTATTTCTCCATTATCTTGAACACTTTGCGGCCTAAAGGAGACAAGATAATGCGTGTTGAGCCACCAAAGAAAGAAGATTAGTTCTACTTTTACTGGAAAGAAGCGTAAAGCTTCAAGAAAACATCTTCAAGAGTTTTTCCCTCCTTGTTTTTTTTTTTTTTTTTGTCAGTGCTAGGTTAGTTGAGATTTAGAAAAACTTTTTCCAAGTGTCATGCTGGAATTGACAGTGAAGTCTTTTGTGACTTTAATCACTAGCTGGCTGGGAATGCATTTTCAAAATAACGCTTCATCCTGTTCTGCTGCTGCTAATGGTAAATAGAAGTGGCCATGGGGAACTTTATACGATGTACAACACTGGCTAAACTAGACCTCAGATACAAGTTATGAGTAAAAGTGATTATAGTGTCCTTTGAGGAAATAGCTGGCACACTGAATGCATTCGGTTCATTTTTATTATTCATTAGAGAAAGTATCCTACTTTGCCCTCCGATTTTTCCTGAAGGGAAAAGAAGAAATTTCACATGCAGTATTCTTGCAGAGTCTCATTGTAAGCATAATTCACTCATTTCAAAAGCTTATATAAAACATATTATTTATCCCTACTCAGCAGAGAAAGACGCTACAGGAAGAAGAGCTCCACTAGTCTGTCCAGGGAGCAGTCATTATAACTAACCAGGGAACTGTAGCCTAGCCATAGGAAATGTATGCTAGAATATATATGAAATATATAAACAAACACATATGGAGACAAGGATGGGCAAACATGTAAGCGTGCGGATATACTGCCTTTGAGTTGACCCAGATGCTCACCTGCATTTCAGAGTTTCCCCACGTTCTCCAAGAAGCCTGCACTTTGTGCTTTCCTCTGTGCTCTCCTGAGTTCCCACAACACGATCTCCTTTGAGCCTGTTTCAAAGGTTCCTCCCTCACGAGGGAGTCAGGCTCTCCTGTGGTTGCCGTCAGCATGCTTGTTAGAGGTCTTGGCTTGAATTTCTGTAAAGCCACTTTCAGACCAAAAAAAAAAAAGCTCCATACAAAACGAAAAATTGAATCGAATCGATTTTCGCAACAATCCACAAAACTAATGCTTGAGAATTAATTTGCTCACCAGTGAGAGAGGCAGCCCATGTGCTGGGCCATCACAAACGGTTACTACTCTTTCACGCTTTACCATGACGACTAGAAGGACTAATTACCTCCGATGGTTAATGAGCTTGGCAAATACAATCCAGGGGTTCCCACGGACTACAGAATGGCCGGCAGGTTGTCCGCCACGGGCTCACTTCGCGGTCAGTCATATTGCTTTGTCAAGTGCGACTCCCTTCCTCCCAAGGCCAAGGGCATCCGCATCACGTTGCCATGGTGCCGGCGGCTGACTTTGTCGCCCTGCCGACATCAGAGTGATTGGAGGAAAAGGGGTGAGACCACAAGACACAAGGCCTCATTTCTTAGATGCGTTAAATATCCTGCCTACTGAGATTATTTATTTTGGCAGTGTTGAGAGAGCTTTGAATGATTCCGCAGGCACGGAGTCAATCCCACGATGCAATGCTGTACAACGTTAGTTTAGAGATGGGCTGGAAGCGGTGCGGCTAGTAGAGCAGTAAGAGGGGTTTTCAAATAAAAGCTAGCCAATCTAATCAAACTATTGTCATTTTCATGTCACAGATGTGGACAAATAGTTTTTTATTTGCAAGGTTGGTAAATAACTATTTTACAGCTCATGGTGCGTCAAGGGAATTAGAATGTTAACAATAGCATAAAACTATTTTTAATAGCAAGCTGGCTAATAAAAATTTTAGCTGACTTAGTGAGCAGTAGGTTTCTGCTTGTCAAATTTAATAATGAAGTAACGTTGTCTGGGGACACTCTCATCTTCTTGTAAGTTAGAATGCTAACTGCCTAGCTCATTAACTTCATGCTTATATCATATATCGTACAAGGTAAGTAAACGACGTTCGCTGGCAGTAAGCGGGAATAATTAGTGATGTAATAAGTAGATCATTTCAGTAAATTTGGACAGCTGGACAAAATAGTCTGGCAGGAAAGCCTCTCACTAGGAAGTGAGACAGCTAACTTTTTTCTGGTTATGTTTTACGAAGTACACTTTTACTATTTATGACATGAAATAGAAAAGCCTGTTCTGGGTGCTCCACAAAGTTGATGGTTATTTCCAGTGTTAAAGCCTATGGGAAATGCAATGTGTTTTATTAGATGCACCTATTTGGTATGTTTTAGCCATGAAACTTGCTTTTCTAAATAAAAAAAAAGCATGAAATAAAAATAATATATATATTAAAATGATTAAGAAATAATTGTGATGTCCATTTAAATAAGAACTTAAAGATTTTTTTCCCCTTCTCTCAGGTTTTTAAATATTTAGATAATGTGAGGATTTATTCATTATGGAATTTTCCATTGCTGTCTAATTTTTTAAAGGTTTGCAAAGAACTGCAAGGATCACCTTGAAACCATATAGGTTTCATTCATTTGTTCATCCATTCATTTATTAATTCATTCATTTGTTCTTTTACTTATTACAATGCTGGCAGTAATTCAGTAATACAGCTGTGTTGACACGCCATTGAGCAGTTCACATCCAGCAACAACGAATAAATGATTTCCCTCTAGTGTGTGGACTTAGCAAGATCAAGGCTCATCAAGGCTGGATCTGTGCAAAAGAATTACACAATAAGAACTGCACAACGACGGGAACTGCTTTCTAAATGCCGCCTCGGTCCCTGGCTTCAAGATCTGTGTGCTGCACACAAGTGCACGGGGTGTAACCCAGTAACCCAGCCACTCGTGCTGACCTTCCACGCTGAGGTCTAAGGAGCTTCGCGTTCAGGCCTAAGGGATCGTGCGTTGATGCAAGAGGAGTCTGGTTGGCAGTAATGAAATGCACAGATATGAGCATCAGAGACGACACACGAACACATAACGCGGCGGGGGGGAGGGTTTCTGCAGCTGCGGCAACCTCTTCTCCTTCTTTTTGTTCTGCAATGCTAAATTGTTCCTAGGGGAACCATTGGCACTGTAGCGGTGGTGGAGGAACAGGCTGGTATCCATGCTGTGAAAATAGCACTGCCTATTAGAGCAGAACTGCCTACCCACTGGGCAACAACTGGTTAGATCCGTGTCGTTTCACTGGCATCTGTCCATGGGCTCGAAGGCGAAGTTGGCATTGTAGGTGGAAAGCAGCATATGTGTCTCCTGGTTAAAGTCTCTAATGCATGATTGGTTGACAACTGATCAGAATGTTGCTTTGGGTCTGAACCAGTATCAAGGTAACGTCTGTGACGATGAGACGAGAATGAGAATTGAATGGAATGGAATGGAGTAGTTTTAGAATAGAATCGAGTCCCCATAAGAGAAGACCTTAGTGATTTGTGGATTTCTTTCTCCCCCTGATCGCTGCAGATGTTCTCCTTCCTTGTCTCTTTACACTTGTGCTTCAATCGCGTTATTCCTCCAGGTGTACAAACACACGCTCAAGAGCAGGAGACAGAATGTTCGCTCTATTCTCAGGGGTCACTTGGCACATTCTTCCAGACTGAAGAAAGCCTGGAGGTTGGTTCCTTCTTCTGTCGCTATGGAAATAAGGTTATAGTTCCAGTCTTGCCTGACAAGCTGTTTGGCCCAGCAGGGAACATCTGTGGGGTGGTGGTGGAGGTGGGGGTACATGTGCACTCCTTTATCAACATGGAGTGTCCAGAAAAATGCGTTCATAGAAACTGCAGCAGAGTGAGGAAACTCTTATGGCTGGGTTTTTTGTGTTGGAGTCATGGTTATGGGGTAGAGAGTGGTTGAGCTGCGGCACTGCTGTCAGAGTAAACATGCACCTCTACACATCAGTCTGGAGAGAACGAGAGAGACAGATATACTGAATGGTAGACAAGCAGAGGGAGAAAGATCGAGAGGGCGTGAAAGAGAACGAAAGACACAGACAACGGTTGGGTGGGGTGGGGGGTGGGTGGGGTCTACATCTCCTCCACT
This sequence comes from Tenebrosternarchus preto, assembly GCA_025802075.1. NCBI lineage: Eukaryota > Metazoa > Chordata > Actinopteri > Gymnotiformes > Apteronotidae > Tenebrosternarchus > Tenebrosternarchus preto. Next base: position 3,098,385 of record JAOYMR010000015.1, read on the forward strand.
TCACAACAGTCTCACTTTCTTCTGTTACTCATTTGAGCTCTTTCTCTTGTCATTCGTTTTTTTTTTTTTATGTCACCCTCACTCCTTACACACCCCTTTCATCTCTTAATGCTCCTCCCTCCTCCTGTCTCTCACATACTCCTTCTCCTCCTCTGTGAGCTGGTTTCTCTGCACACTTTCCTCTTTTTCATTTCCAGCTGTTGTCTTCTTTTCTGTTGGAAACAATTTTTGTCTGCTTTACCTTTTTTCTCCTTTGCTAATTCCAAACATCTCAACATTCCATTATTTCTGTGTGGCTATTTCTTTTTCTCTTCACACACACACACACATTCTTGCACACAGACACACACACACACACACACACACACGCACACAGACTCACTCTATCCCTCTCTCCTTCCCTCTTCTCAGTTGCGCTACCCTCACTTGGTGTGTCACGTGAGCTCTCTCTCTCTCTCCCACACACACACACACACACACACACACACGTGTCCTTGTCGCGCGCCGAAAACTTACGGAAGACGCAAGGAGTATGGAGCGCGGAGCTCTGCCGGAGAAACACAGTAGGTCCTTCTCTTTGTGTGATTAATTGTTTTGCAGCAGCTGCATGCACTAGCCTGCCTCGAACGCTCCTGATGGCTCTCTTGCTTTTAATTGGCACTTTTGTTGCCTCTTGGATTCGCTGCCGTAGCCCTGAGTCTCCTGATGTGTAGCCACAGATGTCGCTTCTTAAGCCAAACACACTTGCAGGCTTCTGAGGGAATGACTGGACTATCACATGGCTGTTAATACAGAGTGATACGCACAACCTTTCTTGGCGCCCAGCCGCATGTTGATAGTAGCCTCTCTCTCTCTCTCATGAGCAATCCGTCACGCGCTCACCGAGCCGTTCGTCACAGGTGCCGTTTAACCTGGACTAGGGAAGTTGCGTGGAACCCGTATCGGCCGTTGTCTGCCGTCCGGTGTTTGTCCGAGCAAACCTCACCCAAGACTCACACCGGCCGCCCGTCTGTCACACGCTTTCTGTTTGTTCGGCATAATCCTCCCTCCCCCCCAAGCTTCCTGCGTTTTGCCTGACACTTTTGAAGTGAGGGCTCGGCAGCGCGTACTACCATGGAAAAGAACACACTCAGCCAGGAGCTCCAAGTTCCTAATGAGCTCTTCAGAATGAACTCCAAATGAGAAGGAGTGTGGGGGAGCGATGCGGATCATAAAGACTTAGAAAGAGCATATGCAGTGTGGTGATGGTGTAATAATAGTGATGGTGTAGTGGAATAAAGATACAGGAGCAGCAGCCTGGCTCTCCTGCTGCCACCCCTACCCTCTTTAGCTAAAAGGTGGAGCATTTCTCTGTTTCCTTAGCTGCGTTCAGGTGGAGAAGACGTGATAATTAGCAATGAAAAGCTCAGGAGCAGAGGAGATGACACGGCCGCTGTTAAAAAAAAAAATAATAAAACAGACACCGGTAGTAACTTGTGTTTAAAAAGTGGCAGCTTTCACAATGGAATTTCTTCCCTTAAAAGATTTTACTGTCAGTTGCATGTTGTGAATTATCTTTTTTTTTTGTTTTTTTGTAAGGTCAGTTTTTGAAGCTCAGAGTCGTAATTTTGTTTTGGCCACACAAGGCTGTCCGACAGCAGAGACGGACGAGTTGTGTGATGTAGGAGCAATGTAACTGAGGAAAAACCAATACAGTATTTGACATTTGATTCATCATCAGTGAGGAGCAGGAAGCTCGGCGGTTACATTGTATTTCTATTGATTTTTTTTTTCTTTAATAGTGCTTCAGCTTTGCTCCTGTATGATACATTGGTGGGATAGTGGGATAATCTTTCAGTCATTTTGGTGTGTAGTTCAATGGGACTTCAGGTTGGTCCACTTACAGTTGGACAGAAATTAGGAAATGAGGGCTGTTAGAAAAATTATGTTCATTACAACAAAAAGCTGACAGGAAGCCTGTATTTTTAGATTTAAAAAGGCAGCACCATAAAACCACTTCAGATTGGATGGTTACATTTACTGTAGATGCACCATTTTTTTACCCCCATTTCAGCACCCATTTCAGCACCACCATGTGAGGACAGCTCCAGATGGCATGAAGAAGACCTGCGAGGGTTTAAGTATAATACTACTGTGCTGTACATATAAATACCTCTGTATATATCAGTGAAGGTCAATTTTTCACTCTCGAAAAGACATATGATATCAAAAACCCATGTCCTAATTTGGGAAATGTCCCTATAGACGTTGCGGCTGGAGCGTTTTTGATGAGAACATCGCTGCCGTCTGAGTGGGACAGGGAGGGTTTTGTTGTGGTAGACTTCAAGCCTTTGGGCTTCGTGTTTTGACTTGAGAAAACCATGAGATGAGAGATGGTGTGCCGCTTCACCACGGGACTCTCTGCCCATTATTTCTGGCATATCACAGTCTGTCTTTTCAAATGGTGGCTGTCAGATGCGAGTCTGATCTCTCCAGATTTGAGAATGCCTGATACACTGATGTGTCTGATTCTACTGCTCTGTGGCATCATTATCAACTTTTCTTATGTTGATCATACAGTCAATATTTCCTGTTTAATTAGCCTTTTTAAAAATACCCTTCCAGCGACACGCTGTCAAGAGGTCTTTGGTTCCGAAGTTATAAAGAGCTGCTTTAACCGTTTTAGATCTTCTAGTTAATTGTGTTCCTAGTGCCAGCAGGCTTTCACAGCCGAGAAGTGAAGTTGTGTATTCCAGATGTTCCCAGTAGTTACATAACACTCTTTTCAACTGGACGTGTTTGACAACACATCACTGATCTGCATCATTACCTCTACCATCTGGCTCGATTTCTGCCCTCCATTCAGACAACACTACCCCAGAATTATTTCTGTTTTAATTAAACATGTAGCTCACTCATTTAATTTGGGCTGAGTGCATTTAACAAACATTTAATGTCACTTTCCGACTAGAAAAAAACCTACAATATCCTTATAGACAATCCGATACAAAAACCATTCCCCCCAAAAGTAGTATTTAATTAAAATCTCTAATCTCTAAAATCTCTAATCTCTAAAACCCATTCCATGGCTGATCTTAATTTTATTTGACAAACTGGCAGCTTGTATGCCTCCAAACATTTATCATTCCAAACACTTGTCACACTGCAGTGGGACTGAACATCTGCCGACCCATATTTGGACCAAAGTTTTGCTTGCATGTTTGTCCTCTCCCAAGCATTTCTTTAATCTGTGAAATTGCTGATGCCGACAGCTCACATCCGCAGGTCTAACGACCATTAAAAAAAGGCTCGGGACGTCCGCCAGTGGCATCCCATCAGCGCAAAGAGAGCAATTAAAGCTGTGGAAGCTCTTAAGTGTGAAGCTCCATTAGAGAGGAGGCTCCGCTCTCGCTCTGGCTGTGCCCCGCTCTCTGAGGGCTGGCAGAGGAATCGAGCGCGCAGTCAGCCATTCGTGCACTCTTCCCGCGAGCCGCTAAATTACCTCTTTCTGGAGATCTTTCTTCAGTTTAAAATGGCATAGAAATGCAACAGAAGGGGGGCCAGTACTGCAGTACTTTTCCTGAGTCTTAAGACCTGCTGGTTGTTCCTCTGCAAAGCCAAAGAGCTTTGATTGTTTCATGAGACCATCAGCGTAGCTGGGGACGGAGACATTTATAATAAACATTTACGATGGTTGTATTCACTTCGATGCTGTTGTTTTTCTCGAAGACTTTTTGCAGCGTAAACATTCAAAGGAGACTGTAACTAACTGGTCTGTGATAGATTTTTTGTTCTGTCATCTTAGTCTGAAACTCTGGATTTGAAATTAAAGAGTGAAATTAATGAGTTTAAGGCGCAGTAAAATTGAATTCAAGATATTTTAATCTATGCTCAGTGTGCCTAATTCCCCTCCCATATTTCAAGGAATCAAGGAATTGGAAAATGGCCAGCTGTGCGTTGTTGTATTATTTGCTTATACAGAAGGTCTAGTGTTGATCCAAGAAGTGGTATTTACCTCTGGAGTTTCTCAACAGGACAGTAAAAGCCTTCAGGAGGCTGCCAGTGAAGAAAGATATCATTAGGTGGAAAAATCCGGAAAAATCTGATCAACCAGAATCTATGGCCATGGAAGGATGATCACATGGGTACGCCAAGAACTGACATGCTTGATTTTTCTGATAACACATTCAAAAGTGTCTTTTACTGCTCAGACCAAAGTGGGTGCCACTTAATCTTTTAGCAGGTGAACACATACTACTAATCCATCTTTTTTCAGTTAGCCACATCAATTAGAATGTATTTCACTGGCCAGGTTGGTCACATGACCAGAGACCTACTAAGCTTTTCTCTTACCATAGAAAAGCCTGGAGACAAAAGCCTTCAAAGATAACAGGAAATGGCTGCAATGCAGGTGTGGCAAAGCCTAAGCGTACAGCCTCTATGAGATGTGAATGTTAGGAAGTGTTTGCTTATGAAGACTTGCAGTACATCATTCTTTTTTAATGATTTTAAAATTGTAATAAAATAATAGTGGTTCCATGAAATGAGGTGAGTAGGGGCAATGGTTCGGATGTGTGTGTGTGTGTGTGTATGTGCGCAATTATCTCTCTCAGAGCACATGCAATTCCCCACTTTCAAAGCAGGTGCTTTGGCTGTGAAACAGACCATTCTTTGACAGCCTGAATTTGGAATGGCATTAAACATTTTCCATCTCGCACTTAAAATAACAGTGTGACTTCACATGACCCTGTACAAGAGAAATGAAGCCATTGAAGGCTTTGAAGGGAACAACTTTGTCAACATTTTCACCATTGTCATATAAAAGAAGAAAGAAAGAAAAGTAATTGGTCTCTGCACTGATGACCTTCATTTTGTGGCACAGAGTGCATGGAATTCAGGCGTGGAATTCAGGTGTGGAATTCAGGCGTGCTTTCCTGAGCTCCATTATGGTGGATTCATAGCCTTTCCAAGCTGATATGGACAAACAGAGCAAAACTGTGTTTGATACATGGTAAAATTCCTTTTTGGCTCAAATTTGCAAACCCATTTACAAATCTTTGAATTTCGGTTAATCAGGAAAATCGGCACACGACAGAATAAATCGGAAACAGCACCAATGACTGTTTTGTAATGAACTTGATCCCTTTCTTTCGAAGCTGTCAGCTGAGTAACCCACTTCCCACCAGATGACAGATGATGCATCATATGTGTAACATTGGTAGGCAGAGTTTGGGAAAGCTAATGAACAAAGTTAGCCTGTTAGACCTGTTTAACTAACGTATAACTATTATAACACCTTTCACTCACCCAGGATGTCACTCCCCTTCACCTTCTGGCACTTGGGATGGAAAACACTTGTGATTTTCCTGGTTTGATGTCCTTTCAGTGGACTGATGTGATCCTGTTTTGTTCTTCTGGAAGCTTGCAGGCATGTGTGCAGTAATCATCCTCATGTTTGAGCCTCACTCGACTGGCAGTCTTACACCAGACCTTTTCAATCAAGAAAATGTAATATGAATCTTCAATTGTTCTGCTCGAAGGCAGTCAAATTTCATTACCTTTAAATTTTCCTTTATTTATCCATCTGGTCATTAATAAGAGATATAAATGATACTCACTATACTGCTGAATTAGTCATGCAATTAAATGGTATCTGGGTTTGATGCAGAATGCAGGGCGACATACTTTCTACTTACTGGCACCTTTCTCTCCACACGTGATTTTGCTTTCATTTCTCATACATAGACTTGGAAAATCCCTCCAGCAAACCAATTCATTTTATTCTTTTTATTCTGTCATATTTTTTCATTCATTGTCTGTCCTTCTCTCTTTCATACACTCACACACACACACACACACACACACACACACACACACACACACACACACACACACACAGACAACATGCCCGTACACCTGTAGGACACCTGTAATGGCTACCTGCACAAGAGAGGCACACCCTCCAAGACTCTAAGATGAGAAACATTCCTGCTCTTTGATATTGCTTTGCTCAGGTTTCAGTTTGGCTGGACCAGTTCCATTCCAACTACTTAAGCACTCGTTATACAGCACCCTGTCTGGGTTTTCACAAATTACCAGCACTGAACCAATTGTACTGCTGCTGATAGTCAGCCACTTAAAATATTTATTGTCAGACAGTGTGCACTACATTACATGAGCTGCACATAGACATTCATAAGGAAATTTCTGTGGTTCGTTTCAAATGAAATACTAAGATTAAAGGAATATGCAGGGAATTAAGAGTGAATATATAGGCAAACAGGCTCCAAAAATGGAAATACTGCAAATGTGTAGCAAAAGCTTTGTATTGTTTAGAGCAGACATCTTGAAGCAGATATAATCACACGCCCTCTGCCCTTCTCAGCTGGCCCTGACTCTTGTTGTTAGCCATGTTAGCTTTAACGTTGGGTCGCGCTCCTCTTTAAAGTACATCGCACTAATGAATTGCTGGCCGCGTTACGGTCTGTCTGAAGCTCCGTCTTAATCCGTCCCTGCCCTTTCGGCCACGGCGCCACGACCTCAGTCCTCGATGGCTCGTCCCCGCGCTGTCCTGCTCCGTCGAAAGGTCGAGACCTGTGCCGCTCACCCGAAAAGGTCAGGACGCCCTTTGAAGCCGGGAGCTTTGAGCTGAGTTCAACAGAGCCTCCAGGTAACGAAAGAAGAACACGTGTGGTTCAGAAATCCTTTGAGGGTTGCACGAGAAGGCGGTGTTAATGGACGATGGCTGTGGAGGTAACGGGCACGTCTTGCAGGCCACGACTTTTATTTGCAAAAGTGGTCGTTCAGGGCTGCACCGCTGGACAGGTGGAAGTCATAATGCAACGCTTGCTTTGGTCAGAGATGAATAATTCAATGCCTGAGCTTTAATACATTTTTTCTTATTTGTATTTTAGCATTTTACTGTAACTTAACTGTGCAAAATGGTCTGTTCCTATTTGTAATGTGCTATTGCATGATTATCGTGAACTGTCTCTAGTCTAAAGGTGTCTGGTGGATTTATTTTATATAATATTTTGTCATTGTATTTGCCCTGAATGGAATGGTAAAAAAAGCATCTGATCTATTAAAAACCTTTTCCTTAGGAACGTAACCTTAATCTGATCCAGATTTCAGGACCCTTTTGTTTTTGCTGCTTTTCATTGCCAACAGAACAAGAAAAAAAAAAGAAATTGGGGACAAAAAAGCATTCAGTTCTGCAATGATTCACATTACAGTGATTTACATTACAGTGATTCACATTACAGTGGTGTGGCGTGAACAGAACTGGGCTTCTGAAAGCCGTCGTCTCGGGCTCATCCAAACCTTCCATTTCATTTTAGGGACTTACATTCATCTCCTCTTGTGGAGTTCGTCATCTTGCCAGTTCAATTAAAGTGTTCATCAGAGGTTTTGGTGTGATCGGTCTCAGTTCAAATGCGACCTGTACTGCAGAGCTATATTTGAGCATGACATTTGTGCCTGCAAGCGACCAGAGGCGGTGGTGGTCTGCTTCATTAAATGTTTGTGGAGGCTGGAGCCGAGGGGTAGAGCAGGCAAAGCCACCTTTCAAAAAGGCTCCTCCTCGGGCTCCATGCGACCTGCTGCGCTCTAGTAGATGTTTATGCTGCCAATGCTCCTCTTTGCCTTATGGCAAAAAATGTTTTGGACCTTTGGTGGTTCTTGGATTATGATGCAGTCTCATCCGTGTTATGTTAGTTAGAGTACATGTGGTGTGTGTGTGTTAGGAGGTATACATGATAGAGCACAGCATAAACATTCTTACAGTGTGTGTGTGTGTGTGTGTGTGTGTGTGTGTATTTTGTCTAATTGCTGTGACCTCAGGCTAAAGCGTGTGTGTGAGTGTGTGTGCTTTTATGTGTGTCTCTGCATGTGTGTGTGTGTGTGTGTGTGTGTGTGTGTGTGTGTTCACCCATCCCTGCTCTGTTGCTTCTGGTGCTGTGGACCCAGACCGCAGCAGCACGGGAGTGGGCTGATTAGACCTGCGCTCTGCCTGCTGCACTCCCACCACGCCTCCCTCTATACCCACAGCACTTTTACCTCTTCAAAGCCAAGTATGTATTTGGGGAACGGCTGTATAATCAGCCTCTCAGGGCTTCTGTACAGGATGGAGCCTCATGATTACAAGCACCTCGACTCATTCGTGCATCACAGTATATTGTCTGTGATTTTGCGCTGCCGTTTTATTTAGTGCAAGAGAGGAGAGTATGAGGAGAGTATACAGCAGGACAGAAGAAGAGACAGGGAAATGAGGCCATGGGAAGTATGAAATGTTGAACATCTCTCTCTCTCTCTCTCTCTCTCTCTCTCTCTCTCTCTCTCTCTCACCCCCTCCTGGTTCTCCAACCTCTTTCTCATTTCCCTTCCATGACCCTCCTATACCATGTGATGTCATATCTTGTCATCCTAATCTATCATTAATAAGAGGGGGGGGGGTGCAGCTTGGCTTGAGGCCCACAGTAGGTGCAGGATGGATGTTATATAAAGAACAGAGAGCATGGAAGTGCAGCACCACAGTTAACAATGACACATATTTACTGTTTAATTATTAGTTCTGCTGTTATGCTTCATACTTCCTTACTGTCTATATGTACCATTCTGCACCACATTTTATTTATTCATGAGGTGATTCATGTAATTGCATATTCTGATGCAAAGGCTGTACCCAGCTACTGTTTTACTGCATGGGCTTCTCTTTGCGCTTGAGGTGTGGGTGTGTGTGTGTGTGTGTGTGTGTGTGTGTCTGTCTGTCTGTATGTCTGTCTGCGTGTGTGTGTCTGTGGCAATGGATGTGGTTTGTGGTGGGTGAATGAGTTTGGTAATATAACAATATAACAATGTTACTTGCATTCACTTTGTGCTGTGTTGGATGGAAATGAGTGGATGTGAGAGTGCCTTTGTACATGTGTGTGTGTGTGTGTGTGTGTGTGTGTGTGAGAGAGAGAGAGAGAGAGAGAGAGAGAGGGAGAGAGAGTGTGTGTGGTCTGTATCTGTGTGACAGCATAAGCTTCCCTCGGAGAAGCTCTATCGTGATCCTCAAATAAATCCTGATCTTGTTCTTCTGGCTTCCTGGTTACATAGCGCACACACACACACACACACACACACACACACACACACACACACACACACACACACAGAGTCAGTAAGTGAGAGAGAAGGACCCAGCGAGCAGAATGCAGGGGAAAAGCAGTTGGGAAACAGTGAGAGAGTCAAGCAAGTAGCTCCACTATCCTGTCTTCCTTTCCCTTATAACCCTCTGTAGATAAACGACTGTGAGCAGATGGTGTCATTTCCGCTAATTGTGCTCATTCACGGTAACGTGGCGCGGCAGCGTCAGGCTGGGAGGCGTAATCCGCTCCTGCTGAGGGCACAATATCTCCACGCAGCACACAGCTCACTCCTGCCACCGCTCTAACGAGACAGCTATCCATCTCTACTCATCTGCTCAGCGCCACTTGCTTCCGGCACTGCGTCCAAAGCAGCAATCTGCTAATACGTTCCAGAAGTTGTGGTCCTCCACTCTGATATGGGCCTGATCCAGAAGGTTTTTGTTTCCTCTCCCGTGGTAACGAACGCATGAGACGCAGGTCCTGTAGCTTCCACGAGGAACCGCCCACTGCATGTTTTGTTTACTTTTGCAACATCAATTTGAGCTGCTTTTCAGACTTTGACTTGTAATCTTGGACGAAAGTAATGGAGAGATGAAGGACTGTGTATTGGTGCCACAACTGAAGCGTTAAATGAAATGAGCATTAAGCGTTTTGGGAGAGTCGGGCCTAAAAGCTAAAAGATGAGATGAGCAGAGGCACATCCAGCTCCTCAAAGCACTCGTCAGTATAATAAGCTTATGTTTCATGGTTTCATTACAGTCTGGACCCATTTCGTGTACATAAACTATGCTTCTGGGTGGCTCGTCTCTCATGTCAAATAATTAGCAACGTGCTTTCTAACAGGAACTTAGCCGGCTGTTTAATTAGCATGCTAATTAACATACACACAGTAAGTGGACAGTCCAGAGTAACAAATTTTGTTGATTGTAGCAATGGCCCATGGCTACACCCAAATTTAAAATACTCGTTTTAGGTCTATATTAGTTGCGTTACATCTCTGTGTATGCAGTGGCTGAACTTCTGCTAACAACTGTAACAACTACAAACTAATGAATGTCACCAAACAGTCACTTAATGAAACAGCACGTGATGTAACCTCTATAGACTGTGAGACATATACACAACAGTCGCTCAGTGAGACAGCATGTGATGTAACCATAGTTATATATTTTGTTGTGTCATCTTGCTCCTTTCTTCTTTGACTATTAAACCAACTCTGCACAGCGATTCTTCCATCCTGGCTGACAATGTCCTTTCCATTGTGACTGTAACTTGAGCCTAACTCAGTATGACTGGATCAACGAGTTATTTTCGAACCTCATCTCTTGAGCACAGTTCAGTATCCGGATTAGAATTTTATTGAAAGCTGAAGTCGAGCCTTAAGTTGGACAAATATTCATTCAACTACAGTCGTTGGTTACCTTATGTTGTGTATAAACTCGTATCGCCATTTTGAGGTCCCTCAGCAGTGGATTTCATTTGCTTCTTTTGGGCTTAGAGTTAGCTTGGTTGCTACTGATACCACCTCTGACCTTAGCTGGCTTTTGGTTTGGCGTTGGGCTATTTTTGGGGGGACAATTTCAGGTTCTGTAGCAATGATTCTGCAAGGGTTTTTTAACAGAATGTCCCAAATCCCCTGGACATTTGCGACAGCGGAGAACCATGTCTATCGCATGTCACCTCAGAGCGTTTCTGCAAGGCGCTTAGAGGCCTGTGGGCCTGGAAGCTGAGAACGAAGCTGCCTCTGCCCCAGAACACCGGGGAACTCAACTCTGAAGAAGAAGAACTCAACTCTAAATTCAACTTAACAAGTTGGTTTGGTTCCCTTCGGATATGGCTGAAATAAAATCGCACTTGAGAACCCTGAGTGGTGAAGCATTCAATTTTAGCAGCCCTGTAGCCCCTCCAGCAACCCCAGAGCAGACTGTGCACACTGTGGAACGAGATTTTGATATCGAACACATCTCTGTGTGACTCTGCCAAATACAGGTGTTTGAGCACTGGGAGTTCAGGTGCTAAACCTGAACCACTGGATGGGAACGAGAACCTTGGTTGGCTGGTTGCCAGCACCAGGTCTCACTGCCAGTATCACGCAGAGCTCCACTTCTTCTCATTGGATCATTCATCCTAGAACACTGATTATGATTCTAACCATGGTTGTGTCAGTAGTGAAAGATCAGCAGGTTTCTTGTTTACTCACAGTGTGCAAAAAAAGACCAGGTTCCCGAAGATGTTTGCTTACATCATACACATCATCACTGAGTGGTGATTTTGGTCACATCATACACATCATCATTGAGTGGTGACTTTGGTCACTTCATACACATCATCATTGAGTGGTGATTTTGGTCACTTTATACACATCATCATCGAGTGGTGATTTTGGTCACATCATACACATCATCATTGAGTGGTGATTTTGGTCACTTTATACACATCATCATCGAGTGGTGATTTTGGTCACATCATACACATCATCATTGAGTGGTGATTTTGGTCACTTTATACACATCATCACTGAGTGGTGATTTTGGTCACATCATACACATCATCATTGAGTGGTGACTTTGGTCACTTCATACACATCATCA
>JAOYMR010000015.1:3149966-3162187 GCA_025802075.1 Tenebrosternarchus preto
TTTGTAAAGCGGCTTTGTGACAACATGTGTTGTAAAAAGCGCTATATAAATAAAATTGAATTGAATTGAATTGAATAAGGGTGTGGAGTGTGTTCTCAGGGCATGGGTTGGATTCACTGGTCTGTCTAAACGCATCATTGACCCTTCATAGACGTCATATATACCCCTAAACTGAATGCTGTCGCATGCAAATTTGCCCAACATGAGCTCAATCGAGCATTTATAGGATGTGCTGGAGAGGTCCACTTGCTCCCAAGATCCTACGCTTGCAGGTCCCCCAGAGCTGTAGGTGGCTATCCAGACGGCATGGCTCAGCATGGCACAGCATGGCTCAGCATGGAATCGATACCATATCGAGTTGCTGCACTTCGCCAGGCTAGAGGGGGGTCCTACATGATACTAGTTCCTGTCCCATGACTATTGGCGCATCAGTGTGAGCTGTATGATGTAATAGTTGCTCACATGATAAGAAATACCTACCTTGCAGCTACACTCACTGGTGTATTTTATTATATACATCATTCTATAGGCATAGTTTAATACATTGTTCCCAGCCATAGTGTGTTGGTCACTCTCTAGCCCGTACATCATTGGTCAGTTTCTGACCACTGCCAATCAGGTGGTGTTTGTTGCTGGAGTTTTTACATGTGTTGGTGTCATGGCTGGCTAGAGAGTGGGTGCACCACCCAAAATGACCAAAGCAACAGTGGTCCTGTGGACCTTCTGCAGGACCTTCTGCATGGCAACAAACGACTTGTAGTTCTACATCTACATTGGATTCCCAATAAATAAAAAAAATATGGTAAACAAATTCTCATTAGGTGCTTCATGCATACAATGCACACAGCCTTGATTTTTGTAATAACAGCCCAATCCCATAAGAGTTATAGAAGAGAATAAGAGTTCCCATGTTCCCATGGCATTGTGATCTATGGCTTTTCCATTGGAATTCTGCAGTGCCTTTCCACATGACCTTTCAAGTCTTGCTGGTCTTGAAAATAAATTCCATGTGCAGCTTCATGCTCACACAGCAACCCTCCACCCCCTCCACCCCTTGTCCCTAACTGCATCTCCCTGTTAGTCGCTTAATGGGCAATTTGTCTCTGTCAAAACAAAACAAGAGTTTCAAGCTTAGCAGACCAAGCCAATTAGTTCAAGGCACTACTTGTGGCTAACAGTTAGCAAACGCTTTATGTGCTTGTGCAGAGTGTAGCGCTAAACTGGGATCGTATGGGTGTTACTCCTCTCCCTTCCACATCGCTACCATGGTAGAAGAGGCTGATTGATATGGACGGAAATCTGATCTACTGATTAGCTCTTTAACGGCCAGCTGTCAGACAGAACAAGTGGACTTCAGAGGCAGACCAATGTGATCGAAGGATGTTGGGATTTGATCCACGTTGTTTTGTACACCATTTTAAAGTGTTTCAGATTTTCGCGTTACACTGTTTAGGCAAAACTCCATGATGAAGGAGATTTTTTGTTACGTATTTTGGTGTTGGCTTTTGTTGTTATTGTTGCTATTGTTGATGTACATTCATCATTTTCTCTTGGATTTGTATTTGTTTCAGATGACAAGAGTCACAAAAGAGCATTGCCTTGAAATTGTCTCCAAGTTTGAGCCTTGTCCTGAAAACCAGAAACAGGGGGTTCTGGGTATTGATGGTAAGAGGATCTAGATCTAACATTTTACTCTTTCATTTAGAAAACATGTATTAAGAATCTCTTATCTCTTAGCTTATGTGATTGAAGAACACAGAAAATTAATTAATATAAACGGAATTTATGGCTTGTAACCATACATTTCAGGTAAGTATTAACCATTATGTCTGTCCATGCAGTCCTTAGCAAATGGAAAACTCTATATGAATAATCCCTAATCCCCAGTAATTGATTTGTGGTTGATTAAGTGTTGATCTTTAATTCCCATCAACTGAGTTGCATCCAGACATAACACTGCACTGTGCAATATATTTTTAATTGCTCTAATACGCTAAGAATTACACCTGATTCTGTGTCATCAGCATATTAACACACCATTACGAGTTTAAAATTGAGTGCTTTAGAGTAGGAAGAGGAAAAAGACCATGTGCCCCGCTGGGGTACTCTACACCACAGCATGTGCCCCGCTGGGGTACTCTACACCACAGCATGTGCCCCGCTGGGGTACTCTACACCACAGCATGTGCCCCACTGGGGTACTTTACACCACAGCATGTACCATGTCTGTTTAATTAATAGCTCAGGGGTTCACAGGTGTTCATAAAAGGTTAAAATGGAACCAAACAAGCATCCTGCCTTGACCCTTTGACCTCTAAGGATGACTGTCCATTGTTTAAAGACTTCATCAAGTGAATTCCACCCGTCCAGGTTTTACGAATTACATGCGAAGCCCAGCTGGGGATATCTTCAACCCCGAGCACCATGAGGTCAACCAGGACATGACCCAGCCTCTGTGTAACTACTTCATCGCCTCGTCTCACAACACATATCTGATGGGCGACCAGCTGATGTCTCAGTCCAGGGTGGACATGTACGCCTGGGTGCTGCAAGCAGGCTGCAGATGCGTAGAAGGTCAGTTCCTTTCCCACAATGGCCCCCTTTCTCTGTAGTGCAGAATTCAGCGAATGAATGGATGACATGAGTCACCAGAAACGATTCAATATAACATTAATACCAGCTTGAAGGAACAGTGGCTGAAGAAATGATTCAATGAGCGAATTAGCAGGGCAGTCAAAAATACATCTTTGCTCATATTTTGATGACTTACGTATTTTACTCAGAACCTCAATACAGTCTGACATTGTAAAAGCTATTTTACACAGAAAGACATTGCTGCCAAATGGGTTTCCTTTTCCAAAATGTTCCAGTGGACTGTTGGGACGGGCAGGATGGCGAACCAATAGTACACCACGGCTACACTCTAACCTCCAAGATCCTCTTCAAGGACGTCATTGAGACCATCAACAAATACGCATTTGTCAAGAACCCGTATGTACAAAATGAAGTTTCTGACATGCAGGATTGTCCATATGAATATATTAGATCTGATATCTACGTGGAGTGATAAATGGGTGTGACTTACAATGTACACCTCTTAAGTATGTTCTTGATAATCAGTGTGCACTTGAGTGCATGTATGAGTGTGTACCCACGTGCCAGCATTAGTGCGTGCGTACGTATGTGTGATTCTTTGTTACTTCTCTGATATTTCATTAGCACCTCTGTTGCCAAAGGTGATAATCCCATCAAGATGTGCACAGCCAGTGCTTGTCGATGTTGCTGCAAATGAAATGCTATTTTTAGGCAGCCTCAATCAGACCTGCTACTAACAGCATGTTCATTTTGACACGCAGGCACTTTTGCACACCTTTTTTTTTTTTTTTCTTCAGGTTGTCAGCTCTTCATGATAGAGATGTTCAGCATATGTCTGTAAAGCTCCTTGTGTTTCTCCTTCAGATATGACTGAAGATGGTTGATAATTTCCTCATCAGAAGAGTGTATTAGGTTTCTGTTGAGGTTATCTTGATGGGTGTTTAGACAATATCACATGACATTATCACGTGATAAAAGATGTTCTAAGCTACATCTTTTGCTAACATTTTTCCTTACAGATGTACACATGTATGCGTGCAATTGTGACTTTGGCTTTCTCTCTGTAGGTATCCAGTGATCCTCTCCATAGAGAACCACTGCAGTGTGCCTCAGCAGAAGAAGATGGCTGAGTATCTGGTGGAGGTCCTGGGTGAGAAGCTCAACGTGTCTTCCATCAGCAATGAAGAGTCTGGCCTTCTGCCCTCGCCTGAAGCCCTCAAAGGCAAAATACTCGTCAAGGTGAAATATTTAAGGCTTTTTACTGTAAACACTAAACACACTGACAAGAGTCAGTCATCAAAATGGCAAGAGTCGGTAGAGAATGGACCTTGGGAAGAGGAGAGGACATTGCTGACAGGCAAATAAATGAACCACCTTTCCTGTTTAGACAATTATTACACCGTTTTAACTAGAACAGAGCCTTAGACATAAATCCATTCAATGTTTCTGAGAGGTGCAGGACCATTTCAGGTTTGCCCTCAGTGCAGGCAGCAGGTAAAGAGCATGTCTGTTATGTTGGCATGATCCTCAGTGGTCAGTGTTGAGGTTCAGCCTGCTGCTTCCCGGCTCATGGACGCTCTTCCTGGTCATGGAAGCTCTTTAACGAACCGCATTCCATTAACTCCCCCACACGAGCCTGCAAGATCTTCATGTCTGAGAAACCAGGCCACGTAGTGTAAGGTGGTACAACACCACGCAGAACCAGCTGCTATTATTGGAAGCCGAGCGTCGCCAGCCGCTGGAGAGCTGGCCCCAAAGCGCAAACTGGGCCGCTGCGTGATATTGACAGATCGCTCAGTGGAAGGCCAGGGAGAAAGCGTTCAGCTCGTGGTCCAAAGCCGGTGTGTGCCGTGAGAGCCACACGCACCAGGCTAGGAGCACTAATCTAATAATACCAGTCCAGGAGCACCAAGCCAGAAGTACCAGTCCAAGAGCACCAATCCAGGAGCAGCAGTACAGGACCACCAGTTCAGGAGCACAAGTCCAGAGGTGCCCACCCAAGCACTGCTTTAGCACGTCCACCTGTAGGCACCATGTAGCCAAGCACTTCAATTCTGCTTAGCTAACGCATCTGTGTTATCACACTTGGTTTCAGGGATTCCCAAATACTGCTGGCACAGTGATCACTAACAAAACAGGAGATATTATCACTAAGCATGGCTTGGGCCTCTGTGGGACATGAAGCTCACTGAGTTTGGGAACTCCAGGAACACTTTTGGAAACGAGCACTGCTGTGGACAAAAAGGAGAACAGAAAATGCCATGAATCAAAGCACACACACACACACTCACTCACACACACACACACACACACACACACACACACTCTCTCTTTCTCTCTCTCTCTCTCTAGCCCACTTCCCATTAACAGAGAGTTAGGGCTCCAACCTGGCAACCCCTGACCTTGTAAAACAGTTCCATATCGATCACTGGTTCTCATCTGATGATGTGTGGGATTGATTGCCACTTTTCCCAGCCCTGCCTGTTCTTCTCTTACCACTTCTCCAGGTCACCTGGTGATGTTCAAATTGGCTGTTACGCGCCTGTCAATCAAGCGATAAGTGATTGGACGAGCCGACAAGGCCCCAGGGCTCATATGTCAATATCTGAGAAGTGAAGGGAATATTTCCACAAGGGTGTCGAACACTCTGCTTTGTTAACCAGTTATTGGAGAGGGAGAGATCTGCCCTTTATCTGGGATTTAAAAGCATGCTGGATTTGTGTCCATTCCTTAATTCAAGTCCATTTGGTCTGATCTTGAGATGTTTATGGAGTTGTATTTCAGTAACAACTAAATATAACATCAAAAATGTAAAATGTGTGTTTATGCCTCTGTCAGGGAGTTATGATCATTAACACTGCATTCTTGAGACTAGAGTGTCTGGTCTGAAGTCTCATCACAAAGCCAGCATCCTCTGTTCATGAGTGTGTGCGCTGCATCTCTCTGCATTTTGAATGTCCTGCAAATGTTGCACTGTGTGCACAGGGTAAGAAGCTGCCGCCCAACATCGATGAGAACGCAGAGGAGGGCGACGTGTCGGACGAGGACAGCGCAGACGAGATGGAGGATGATTGCAAGCTAATGAACGGAGATGTAAGTGACATTTTTATGAGAACCCAGCTGGAGCTTGAAAAATCTGTATTTTTGTCTGCTAGCAAATCTGAAGTTTACAAACCTGGAGTGTCATCTTTGGGGCTTTTTCTTTTTTTTGTTTGTTTGTTTTGTTTTGGGGTTTTTTCAGAGGCAGCTTTGGTTTGTCTCCTCTCTGTTTGAAAAACTCACAAAATTTGTGCTTTATTTTTCACACCATCCCACTGTTCATTTCAGCATGATGCCAGTAATAGAATCCACCTCCGTACGCACAAGCTTCTGTTTTCCAGAAAAGCTCCCTCACCTTCTACTTTTAAGTCAAGTTCCGATTCTCTTCGAAAGGCGGCTGAGAGCTAGTTCGCATGTGACCCCCTCCCTCGGTTCCCCTCTCTTCTCTCGGAGCTGGAAGGGCCTGTGTAATGTGATAAATATTTCACAGGGGAGCGCACATCTCGCTGGTCTGGGCCACTCGCCTCTGAGGAGTTTGTACAAGGCGTGATGAAGTGTGGTGCAGTAGCATCCCTTAGGTGTCTTTTTTTTTCGAGAGGGAGGGGGGGAGGGGTTGCTATTGAAGAGTTAATTATGTATGCTGTTCAGTGAACCCTGAATCAGTTATGAGCCAGACTAGCTCATTTTATCTAAGTGGAATAATTTTTTTTAAATTTCGTAAATTGTGTTAGATATGTTTCAAGTCCATTCTTGCGAGGATAATTCTCAGTTTCGGTGGAAAATATGGAATCAGGACAAATGCTTTACGATTCCTATAGGTCATCCTGACATATGTGAGGCAGAAGCAATAAATATGGTCCAGGGAACACCAGATGTATTCTATCTGCTGTACTCTGTGGGTCAAATCCACCAGAGCTCATTCATCTAATGTGTCAGTCACAGATTCCATAATCTGCCCACTGATTGGTCCATGAGTCCCTGCCCAATCCATGATGTTTCCTCTTGTTCACAAGCTAAAGACTTGAGTAAACCTCAAGTTTATAGCCAACAAGTCCCCTGTGTGGTGTAAAACTAGATCGGTGCAAGTCGTCCAAAACAAACAGGAGGTGTCTATATAGTCTGACGTGTGTGGCCCAGTTTGGAGCTTTTGTTGAAGGCCGGGGGGGTTGGGGGTTGGGACTTGGTGCACTGAACCGCAACAGATAGCAATATCTCAGTGAGGCAGCCAAGTGACTGGAGTCTTCGCTCCGCAAGTGCCAAAGGTTGGCAGGCCATGCAAAACCTTGTTCTGAAACAATATCTTCTAGCCTGGCTCAGTATACTAGTTCACTGGTCCAGCTACATTCTGGCCAACTGGCTCACAACCGATCAGCGCCTTCACACACGTCGTTGCCCTTAGCACAGCCGTCGAGGAAGGACAAGAACTGGTGTCATTCGCCATCGGACGCTGCAGGCACTATCTGTCCAGGCTGGGTGGGTTCGTTTAATACTGAAAGTATTTTCACCCAAATCCCAAATTCAAGTGAGCCGAAGCCTAGAAGTAAAGTGTGTAATGTCATAATGAACCTGCTCGTTCAGAAGATTGAGGCTGGATGAGAAGTGAATTTTGGCATCCTGACTGCACACAGAGGATGACCCTATCCAGCACGGCACTGACATTGCTATTATCTCTTGACACACATATGGTCCCCCCTCCCGAGTCTTTTTTGAAACCTCTCTCTCTCTCTCTCTCCTGGCTGACCCATTTCTCCTTCTTCCTTCAGACATCCATGAACAGAAAGCAGGTGGAGAACGTAGCAAAAAAGAAGCTGGACAGCCTGATGAAGGAGTCGCAGATCCGCGACCGGGAAGATCCAGACAGCTTCACCATCACAGCCCTCCCTCCCTCGGGCAAGCACAGCGAGAAGCTACCTGGGAAGGTGGGCCTGGAAGCCATTACACAGCCTGTTCTGTACATTCCCCACTGCCACCCCCTTCTCTCAGCCTTCAGTCTTTTCTCTGACCTTTTTCTCAACATGCTTTTTCTCTCGGAAAGATCAAAGCTTCGACCACAGCATTGCACTGCGCGGCCTGCTTGAATTTTAACAGAGAAATAATCTCTTTTCTCGCGTGTCAGAATGCAGCGCGGGGGTCTTTAAGGGTAGCCGCGTCCCGCCGGCCATATATCACGGAGCTGGCGGGACAAAAGCTGCGTCCTGCACAAGACCCCAAAGGACTATTACAGCAAAAAAAAACATACGAGAAATGAGCAATTTGTTTTCTCTCGTGGGAAGATCTCAGCTATGGTGCGTGATTTAGTTCCCATTCAGTTACCTTGGTCTGGCGGTGGAGATTGCTGTTGTAGCATGATTATGTTGTGGTGTGATTAATGATGGAGAAAATACCAGTGGCTCCCAGTTTCCTCCAGGGTCATTAAGCAGTCGACCTCGGAACTCAAGACGCTTCGGGATGCGGTTGCAAAACCGAGTTCAGAGTATGTGGAATGGCAGCGGGATCGCGTGGTAATAAAGAGAGAGTCTCCACCCCCCATCCTCAACCCCGCCCCTCCCCAAGACGAGGCTGCTGCTCTTGGTTGGATGCTTTCTCTCCTTCAGATTTCTCTTCAGAAGTAGCCTGAGCTCCCTCACTCTACTTCTCAACTTCATGATTCCACCTCAGTGCTCACGGCCTCTAATGACTTCTCTCATCAGGCAGCTCCTGTTCCTGCTCTAGTTGTAAGCACTGGTGTGTGGTTTACCTGGTACGATAAGTGATTTGCGGCTTAATGAGTCAGCCTTGGCTGAAACGCTGCCCAGAATTACAGAGCAGAACGTGACGCGGTGAGAGATATCGACACAGACCTTCGCCTACTCCAGCGACACCAGTGCAGTGTCAGCTAAAGGAACGTACACACTGCTGCTGCCACCTGGTGGCTGAAGTGTACAACACAACATGCACACTTTGCTTTTAATCTCACACATGATCCTGAACACTTTCATATGAAGGTTTTGTGCCATGATAGGCTTTGTCTCAAAAACTTATAGGAGAAAACAATTCTATTATTATTTCCCACCTTTCATTTTCTGTAAGAGGTACAGCTGCACGTCACCAGTCATTCTATATTATGCACAATTGGTGCAAGTCGTGGTGTGAGCAGGGTGGATGAATGAGGCACCAGAGGTGATGCTAGAAGGGTGGATGAGTGTGGTGATGGTGCTAGCAGGGTGGATGAGTGTGGTGATGGTGCTAGCAGGGTGGATGAATGCGTTGTCTTGCTTGCAGACCAGAGGAGACGACGGCACAGACACGGGTGATGAGGGCAACCCCAGCACCAACAAAAGGATGGCTAGGTCCTTTATGGGCAGCTTCTCCAAACGCAAGGTTAGTATGGCACACACATGTAACATACACACACACATACACACACACACACCACACATACACACACACACACACACACATTCACCCACCCATACACACACATACACACACACACACACACACATTCACCCACCCATACACACTCACACACATGCGCACGCATTCACCCACCCATACACACACACACACACACACACACACACACATACATCCAGACGGTCACTGAATCACCAGCCTATTGTTTCTGTAGAAAAAGGCAAGCAAGCTGAAGAAGGCGTCCAGCTTTGAGGACACAGACACGGACCAGGAGAGCTCCAGCAGCGCGTCACGCGCACCCTCGCACCACAGCAGGTAGGAGCGTGTGTGTGTTGAGTGTGTGTGTTGAGCGTGTGTGTGTTTTGCATGTGTTGCATGTGTTGCATGTATGTGTGATACTTTGGTATTTACCAGTTGGGGTTGTGTCTGCAGAAAGAAGAAAACTATGAAACTGTCCAGGGCTCTGTCAGACCTGGTAAAATACACCAAATCTGTAGCCATGCAGGACCTGGAGACCCAAGGTGAGGAAACACCACAGGAAGAGAATTATCACATATCACACACCACACATCACACATTACATCACACACCACACATGACACACCACACATCACACATTACATCACACACCACACATAACACATTGTATATTACATTCGCTTAGCGCATAATATATATATCAAATAACACATCTCGTTCACACGTCACATTTACATTCACTTTGAGTTCAGTATTAAAACTACAGCTTCTCATCCCTAATGCTCATTTCAAGCATGTTTTGAAAGCAGTTCCAGTTTGTGCTGTGCGCTCCTTTGGTTCGGTGTAAACCTCCTCTGGTAGCCATGCTTTCTGATGCTGTGTTGACCTCATCGCAGCAGGAGGCAGCAGCTGGCTGGTGTCGTCGCTGAGCGAGACCAAGGCACAGCAGCTGATGCAGCAGAGGCCCGGCCACCTGGTGCGCTTCAACCAGCGGCAGCTGTCCCGCATCTACCCCTCGCCCTACCGCGTCGACTCCAGCAACTTCAACCCGCAGCCCTTCTGGAACGCCGGCTGCCACCTGGGTACGCACCCAAACCCTATCCGGGGACACCCGTGCCGGTCGGGGCCGAGCCCTCTTCCTGGAGATCTCGTTTCTGTTCAGCTCGCTTGTTGGCATGTTCTTAACATCCTGATTGGCTGGATGAGTTGCTCTAGGCAGGAGCTGAACTCTGTTGATTTCCAGGAACGAGGTCAGTGGCCCTTGTGATTCCATACTAGGATTACTGTAAGATATCTGATGGGCCTTTACAGTCTGTAAAATAGGACAGAGTGGCACAGGTGGTGTGCATGTGGAAACAGGTGCAACTAAAAATTGTTATACTTTGTCCTTTATAGTGTAAGCATGTCCTTCATAGTGTAAGCATGTGTGTTTGCATGAAAAGCAGATACAACAGAGGTCAGTTAAAGTATTGTGTGTGTGTGTGTGTGTGTGTGTGTGTGTGCAGTGGCTTTGAACTACCAGTCCGAGGGCCGGGTCCTTCAGCTGAATCGGGCCAAGTTCTTCAGCAATGGCAACTGCGGCTACATCCTGAAGCCCGAGTGCATGAGTGAAGGTGAGGAGCAGGCGTGATGCACCTCAGGGCTCCACCTTCAAGGTGGAGAAGCAGAAGAGGGCGCTGCATCTCGATGGCCGCTCTCCCGCCTAATTTACTGATTGCTTCAGTGGAGAATAGCACTGTCTGCTTTAGCCGGGTGAACTATTCAGTGGAGACAAATAAATGGACTATTTATCTCCATGAGATCATGTGTACTAGGCAGCACTCTGCCCACCTTGTTTTAAGAATTGCTAAACATTAATATTGTCGGTTGAAAATAATAAAGGTATGAGGCAGTCAGAACACACTCCCAGGTCCATCAAGACTCAGGAGTTTTTTGTATGACCAAAGTCTTCTGCACATGTCTGTGTATTATTCTGCTGCGCTCTTGTGTCATGTGCACCATGGAGCAGAAGAAATGACATCTCGCTCCAGAATGATCTAAACTCGCAGAGCAATCGATAAAACCTCAGCCTGAACTTATCGAGCTAAGCTTGGCACTACCAAGAATCTATCACTGCACCACTATTAACAGAAGAAAGGATGTCACTGCTTAGAATAAACCCATCAAAATACTTCATCTCCCAAGCAATATATGGAAGTGGTATATTGCTATATGCCTTCACGGGGAAACTAACCTCTGTTGTTTCGTTTGTTCGGACCTCCTGACAGGCTCGTTTAACCCGATGTTGGAGGACCCACTGCCTGGGCAGATGAGGAAGCAGCTGGTGCTGAAGATAATCAGCGGTCAGCAGCTGCCCAAACCCAAGGACTCCATGCTGGGAGACCGTGGAGAGGTGAAGCCTGCAGCTGGAGGGGAAAAAAAACAAAGCTGCTGAGAATTTGGTTCTATCATGTCTTTGATCTCCACATCTTCTGTCCCTCTTTATATTATATCTTTATATTAGAGAAAGTTGATATTTAAATAATAACATTTGTTCCACAGGGTTCTAAAGTTCCCAGACTGTAGATCAGTTCTTTTTCTAGTTTCTCTTTCAACAGAAAACAACAGATCTAACGCTGGCCTTAAGACTTTTCCAGAAGTTTCTGGAGGTTTTCATGTGTATAATCAGAGCCCAGCTGTGCTTCATCTTAAGATCAGGGACAGTGTGGCTCTGACTGTATCTCAGAGGAGCCCTAAAGGAATGGTGAAATGGTTTTGTAACCTTTTCCAGACTGATGGGCATCCACAACCTTCTTACTTATTTGTGGATGTTTTTAATTGGACATGGCTGACCCAAACTGTGGCTTCATCTCTAATATGCCACTGCATTTTTATTTTATTTTATGTTACACAGATCATCGACCCCTTTGTGGAAGTGGAGATCATTGGATTACCAGTGGACTGTTACAAGGAGCAGACCAGAGTGGTGGATGACAACGGTGAGTGGGGGAGGGGTCTTCACTCAGAAGCGTTTCACACACCAGGCAGGTGGTGTCAGCGTCTCTGCAGCCCAGCCCACCCTTGCTCACGTTCAGCCGTTATATCTGGCAGTTTAGAAACCAGGGCTTCATTGCTGTGTTGTATCAAATTACATGAGTGTGTGTGTGTGTGTGTGTGTGTGTGTGTGTGTGTGTGTGTGTGTGTGTGATGTATTATGCATGAACTGCATCATT
>JAOYMR010000015.1:3166818-3193689 GCA_025802075.1 Tenebrosternarchus preto
TCTTGCTCTCCCAAAACGCCCCAGCAGGTTCAGCCAAAGTCTGGCCCCACTCCTCAAGCCTTCATACAACCTGGACGGGCAAACCAACCGAAGCTCAATACTGAGGTTCAATCCTCCAAGCCTGTACCATTGCCCAGGTCTAGATCGAAGGCTCGGCAGATCCCAGGTGCACCAACCCACCCCGATCTGGATACCTCATACAGGAATACTTGTTCCTGCAGCATATCTTGTAGGTGTCCCCAGCCTCCTGGGGACAAAAAAACAGAATAATGGAAATCAACAAGTCAGTTACTTACTGTCTTTTACAAAACATTTAAGACCAACTTTCTGAGAAATTCAAGCATGGAAGTCCTAATTATATCCAAACTAGAAAACAGAAAAATGTGGCAGTCTTTGGTGTACAGTGCAAATGAGAGTTTTTGGTACTGTACAGTAGATCACAGCAGATACTCTGTTAGTCTGTTTGGACTTTCCAGTACTTCCCTTTTAGGTCTGTGGTGAAATGTTGCTGATAAACCTGTTGGAAAAGGTTTTCCAACCTGTAACATCTTATGTCTCGTTTGGTCTTTTTCCCATGTTAAAATCTGTCAAGATTCTTGTCAGGATGTTATCTGATTGCATTGCTGAAAAAAGACAAAACCCCACTCTGTAGTACCAACAAAAGATGTCCACTTATTCAAAAATGGCTGTATGATTAAACCTTCTGTACTAAAGTCCAAGGTTCCTTTAAGAACCACTTGGGATCTCTGCTATAATATTGAAATATTACATACTGGAATTTTTGCCATTTCCTGTGGTTTTTCCCTCAAGTGGATGCAGCACAATATACATTTTATAGAGTGTAGTAGAGTTGCACCATTATTTTCTAAGCTGTGGGGGTTTGTTCCTGTCCTCCTTTCTCTTTGGCTAATGCAGCCCAGCTGCTGGGAGGGCCTTAGGGACAGTGTTGGACAGTGTCTTTTCTGTGGGAATATGGAGTTACTGTTCACCCTTTTTCAGTGGAGCCCAGCACTGCTAATGTGGATACTGTACCATGTGTTCATATACAGTGTTTTCCATAAGCAGCTGTATAACAAATTCTTAGGATTGTTACTTTTCATAGCAGTGCTAACGATTTAATTAATAACCATTGTTTTTCATTGTTGGAGCATTTTCCTGTCTCTAACTACACACCCAAAAACAACACAATCTGTGCACAATATGTAACCACTTATTTAAATATTGCTTTTAGGTCCAGGAAAGGCTTATTTATAGGAAATATTTTGTAGCTTGTGTGTTAACTGTTCATTTCTAAATATAATATTTAGGAGAGTAAAACATGTCATCTTATAATTCTGTCCATCTGGTTCCAAACCAAAACCGGTCAGTTCAGTTTTGAGCAACAGACATCACTGGACTTCACTTGGGATTTAAAGAGGAACAGTTGTATAACGATTCACATTTCAAGACATGGTTGTTCTTCTCAGTCATGGGTTTCTCATGTAATTCAAATGCCATTGTAGTGCTGTTTCTCCCTGTTATAATCTCTCCTTACTGTTCGCTTTCTTTCCTGCGAAATGGTTTGTTATATGAAACATTACCTACTTGCCTATAACTACTGCTGTTCTGACATGATGAAATCAGATCTGACGTTTTCTCACTTCCTGTTTGTTCTTTCCTTCTTGCATGCTCTTTGTCCTTTAGTGCAAAACTGAGGGGCTGCTCACAGCCAGGTAAACTCGGCCACGTTTTCTGATCCCGTGTTTCTCCCTGCACGTACCATCCCTCCTGCCTCTCTTCTGCTCTCAAAGCTGTCCTCAGTTTCATAAAAGTGCTGTCGTATTGCTAACAATCAGATATAAGAAACAAAACAAATTAGTGTAATGGAGGTGAAGGCATGTTGCATGTTTAATTCACATCTGCGTCTGTCTGCTGTCTGGTTATGTGTTTTTTCAGGCGTTACGTCTATGTGAACTGTATGCACTACACATGTGAATTCATATAATCCATATGTGAAACAGACATGTTTTGCACATTTGGATCTCATGCAGAGATGTCTTTAGCATTGCTGTTGAGCTGCTTGTCTTGTTTCTACAGACCGTTCCCCCGTGCAGAGGCTCACTCCATCTCTGCACCTCCTGGAATCCATTGCTGAAGAAAATCAGGTTTCTTTGACGTCCACGTGCAGCCCAGCCGCTCTCCCACCGCATCACACCTTCGGTTTGTGTCCGCCATCCACAGCAATAACAGCCGCTTCAGGGGGGGACCGCCGGAGCCCTGTAAAATCAAAAGAGGACACTACTCACTTACCTGCCCCCCTCCAGTGTCTCTCCCTTGATGTCAGCAGCGGGGAAAAACACACCGACTCTTCCATATCCATGAATTACTTTGATGTTGGGAGCAATAAGTCCCTCGTACCGGAGCAGGCAGGAGAGGAGGAGGCCGTGAGTGTTGGAGGAGACGCGGTGGAATCACACGCTAACGGTGTAGATGTTAAGACTGCAGCGGAGCTGGAAGCGGATCCGGCTCACCGGGTGCAAACTCCGAAGACCTCACTCGACAGGGAAGCGAGGCGAGGCTCGAGTCCAGGGCCTGCCGTCCGAAGGACCGAGAGAGACGGCCAGGTGAGGGCGCCGTTGCGGCCGACGGATGAGCTCTCGGCCGTCCCCGAGGTCTCCATCGATGCCACGTTGCACGACCGCCTCTGGATCAAACTGGAGCCAGGAAACCAGCGCGACAGCGTGTCGTCCTCCTCCAGCATCTCCTCCAACGACACTGTGATCGACCTCTCGCTGCCTAACCTGGCCAGGAAGAGCCTGACGTGTCTCCGTCCCGCCCCCCGGGACGGCTCGGACAGCCAGGGTCCGGCGAGCGGCCGGCCCCGCTCAGCCACAGCCCCCCGCCTCTATGCCCCACGGGTCAGTAAGAGCAAGTCCAACCCCAACTTGACAGACGGCGAGATGTGTGATCCGCCCGACGAGCTGCAGCCCAGGCCACTGGCGGCCGGGCGGGATGCTGGGAGGCTTATGCAGCGGCGGCACACGTGGAGCCGGTTGTACATGGAGGGCCTCAAGCAGCAGTCCACGTCCGCCGCTACCGCCGCCGCCGCCGCCGCCGCCAGGAGGCGCCCTGCCCCCGTGGAGAAGGACCAGGACGCCGCCTCCAAGTCCAAGAGCCTGGGCGACCTCACTTCGGATGACATCGTGTGCAACTTCGACAGCAAGTACCGCAGCATCAGCCGCAGCTTCACCGCTCGGCCCAGCCGCCAGAGGGCGCCTCAGAAGCCCCGCGATGACCTCGCCGAGCAGCTCAGGCGTCTGACGGACGTGGAGCCCCTGACGAGCGTCGATTTCGCCTCACGCCGCCACAGCTCGGAGGAAGCGCCACGCCGGGGCGAGGGGGAGGAGGCTGGGGAGGAAGAGGCTCCACCCCTGCGCAGGAGCTCGTCACGCAGCCAAAGCCGCGTGCGCTACATTGCCAACCGGGCCAGGCAAGCCCAGGAGAGACAGCGGCTACAGGGCCTGCTCAGGGCCTCCAGCAGTCCCATCGAGGAGCGGGGAATCCCCGAGGGGGCGTGCAGTGTGGTCCGTGGCCCCTGTGCCAACCTCGACCTCCTGGGCCAGCTTACGCCCAGCTCGCCCCGCTACAACATCTTCGGCCCTGACGACGAGATCTTCATGCTCCGGCTCTGACAGGGCTTCTGCACAAAGGGTGATGGACGAACCACAGACATACATGCACACACATATACACAACCCCATCAGATGTAACCAAAAATCAAAAGCAGTGGGCATTGTTTATTCTCTCTCTTTTCCACAATTTGAATTTGCTAGGGAACACTCTCCAACCTAACATTCTGATCTCATATGAAGTTTGTTTTATTGGTTTTATGCACTATACTAACCCTTCCATTTTGATTTGGCTGTATGACTGCTTGATAAATCCAGGTCTGCATGTCGTACATCATGCTAAAAAATGACAAAGCTGACCAAGATGAAATGTGACTGGCAGATCATGACAGACCAACCATCTCAGTGCTGGATATTGCAGTTCATATTAAAAGGTTATGCTCTTTGAAAATTGCCAAGCAACTGATACAATCTTTACAGTGTATTATGCTAAATGCTCTCATTATGACTTCAAACTGGCATGTGATATAGAAATGCCACAACTCCCCATCTGATGCCGTTCTGAATTTTTTTTCATTTTTAATTGAAATGCTTGGCTGTAGCAATAGAGAATTACAGACTTGTTGAGTTGTATTACCTGCGTCCTTCATTTTAGATATGTTTACTATTACTTGATCAAATACCAATGCATCTAATTGGTGTTGATAACAGCATAAGAGTTTTTATAACAAAAGCATGGAATGTATTTGCTGCAGTAATTTATTGTTTTTGAAACGATCTTTTAAATAGTTTATTTTTTGCTCCTTTTCCATATCCCTTACATTAGGTGAAATGCACAATTTTATTGTCTATCTGACTTTTAGCTTAATTTTATTTAAAGTTTTTAGTTCTTAGCATAAGCTTCTAATATTTCAGTATATGTACTGTATAGAGTGCTAACAGCAGGCTCGTGTACAGAAGTAGACCCCTTTTTGTCAGTTTCTTGCATGTTGGTGATGTATTGTAATCTTCCCCGATGTTTGTAAGGTTTGTAAGGTTTATTTTTAAATTTCAAGCCACGCCTCTTGTCGACTGCGGTAGATATCAGTGTTTAAAGATTAAGAAATTATGTTGATTATATGTACCCTGACATGTTTCTTCAGCGGTGCACAAAAAGAGAGGAATACATTTATACAGAGTGCATCTGTTCATTTGTACTGTAATGTTTGCACATGTTATGTCAGATACCTTTGCAAGTCTAAGAGAATTTTTAAGTAAAAGCAAATGCATATAGACTGTACTTGTGTGCGTCTTTTATTTCAAATTCCTTTCTATATTGCTCCAGTTAACGAGTTTATAATTCTCACGTAGCCACATCCAGTGCCGGGTACATTATGATTTGTTATAGTTTTGTATTATGATATAATTAAAGGAAAGGCCCATTGATAATTTTTCTCACTTCAAATTTCAAACTTCACCCAGTAATGTTTTAATTTTCTTTCCCTAAGTTTCCATTCATAAGAGAACTCAAAAAGAGAATACAAAACATCTTTATTGTTGCCAGGTGATATCTACATATGGGTTCTGTATTTTTTCTCTATTTTCCTGTTCATGTTCATTTATGAGATTATAAAACAAAAAGATCAGACGCTGGGAGCGCTGCCCTCTTGCCTTGTTTATGTCCTCTTTCAAGTGGACCCCCATTTCTTCAAGTCCGCCCTGCTGTACCTCCGGTACCGTGCACAGAGAACTCCTGTTGGGAAAAATATCTCTGGATAAAGCCTTGCCCTGCACTTGACAGCCAATTACATCTCTGACCCAAAGGCCCATGAAAGCTCCTCTGTTCAGTCTTTTCGGTGTTTCGGCTGCCAGATTTGACCTAATGGGGCTGCTCCTGTGCTCCAGCGTTGGGGTTTTGGCTCGTCACTTGGGACCCTCGGCCGCGCTGTCTCGATGGATTCGTCTTCACTTATGACTGACACGAAGGACAAAAGCCCAGGCATGCCTTGGCTGGCGGTCGCCTCGGTGATGGTTGCCGACGAGACGCGAGGGGGGCCGGAGCTCTTCCGCAGTCTCGAAACCGCCCTAGGACTCACAAGCCTCGGTGAGTGACAGGGATTGTACACTCTTGTCAGTCATACAAAAGTGCTCTTCGTTAGCATTCAGGAGGCGTGGCGGCGGCTCCTTCTGGTTCGTATTTATCACGGTGGGTTTGGATGGATTCAGCCTTCAGAGACTATCATGAAGCACCTCTGAAGAGAGGCAAAAGTAGAGTCACAGAAGGTTAAAACCTCCACTAGACCTACACAGGGTCCCCTATAATGTGAGGTAAATTTAAATTATGGCCTTGCGAGTGTAATTAAGTTTTTTTAAAAAAGTACAAACACCTTGAATGCAAATTAGTAGCTATGCATTTAATGACTGAATAAGGACTCTACAGATCAAAAAACTTTGCGGAAAACTGTACAAACAAAATGTATAATATGTATTTTTGTGTATTTTTGTTCTCTCCAAACAATTGTGAATCTTCAAAGTGATTTTTGCGATAGCATTTTTAGTAGCATTAGTAGTATTTTGACAGTAGTAGCGAAAGTATCATTTGGCCAAATACAGGATATTTGTTTATTGTATTATGTATGATTCCTTTTACTAGGTTTTTGGGGGCATTTCCTTTGTCGTTCTACTGTTGCAATAACACTGTCTGAAACTTCACAGTCTCACAGCACATGTTTGTTTTTCTGGGTGTCCAGCTCCTTACTGCTCTACATCCCACCTCCCTTTTCCCACAAATCCCTGTAGATTTTCACGATCACAGTCCCTCACCCCCTTTCCCTCCATTTTCTAGAACCTCCCACTCTCTCTGATTGGCTACTTTCTGGTGTTAGCTGTTTATACATGCTTTATATGTTGGGAGACTTAGATGGTCTGCACACTGGAAGAAGGCTAATCACAGACCAGGGTGAGTTTGATATGTTCTTGTAAACTTGGTCTTTCATCTTGACACTTTAACTGTCATATTCCTGTCTGCAGTTCTGTCTGCACATCTGCAATTCATTTGACATTTACAATCAGATGGATTAGATTATGAACAATAATAGAATTGATTTAAGACATATTTTAAGATCATATAGCGGAAGGGAATCACTTAGCTCCTGCAGTAGCTTTTTCTCTTTGCAAAACTTTTGTAGAGCTTTTAGCAAAAAAAAAAAAAAAAAAAACTCCCTGCTGTTCTGCCTTTCCAAGTTTTCAGGTGCATCATGTTTCAAAGAGCTGCTGTGATGTGTTCCCTGACCTTTGGATAAAGCATGTGGGTAAAACAGCTGTATGTGATTTTGCGTTTCCTGTGCAGAATACAGCGTGATGGCATCGCTGGGGCTCCTCTCGTTCACTGCTGCATCGTTAGCTGTGCTGTGTGCTGCAGGTAACTTCACGCCAGCTGTGACACATTCACCGGTGTGATCACCAGGGGCAAGAGTCGTTTAACTATTCACTTTTTTACCGTTACTTTTTGTCCTCGTGTAAGTTCAAAAAAAGAAACATGAAAATTACAAATAAAACGTAACATGCATATGAACTGAAACAACATTCTGCTGATACGTCTCAAGAGTGTCGTAAACAGGCAGTGCTGAACATCTCAGGCTGCACTTAGGCCGGCTCTGAGTTCCCAAAGCCTCCACCTCCCACCTCCCACTGTCATCTGGTAAGCCTACATAAGTCTTCCAGTAGACTGGCGGTAGGGGCCCAGTGTTCAGCCGTGACATGTTGCTGCCTCCGTCAGTGGTAGTCAGTGATCAGCACAGCCTCCTGGCGCTCCATCTGAGACCCTCGTTTGGCTCTGCCGGATACGCATTTAAGCGCACGAAAAAAGGGCCTGCCATGACCGACAATGAGTGTGAGTAATCAATTAGCGCCCGACTAACTAAGCGATTTGTGCAGTGGAACAGGCCATGACACAACAGCGGTTCTGACGACTTGTACGTTTTTCGTATTTTGGAGGAGAGAGAGAGAGAGGGAAAAAAAACTGGGTGTCAGTGCCGCTGTGTGATTGACAGACTCCCACAGAGCTCCACGCCTCAGTGAAAATGCTCCACTTGACGTTTACTTGACACGTAGAACTTCCTATAAGGATGGTAACTCTTCAACCTTTGTTGATTTTTCAACCTTGTATAAGACCTTTGACTTCCAAAGCAAACATTTACTCCAAAAATACATAAAATGTTCCCTCATTTATAGTATAAAAAGGTATAATAAAAATATGTGTATTTCTGTTTGCTAAAAATAGTTTTTTTCCAGGGTTCTATTTATGGAACTTGAGAAAATCAACCTGTTTCCAACAACATCCCTCAGCATCACAGTAAATCAGATTCACTTTCTGAATGTAAATTCAAACATGAAACAAACTTCAGACCTTTAAATCCATTCGAATATTTTTGATGAATGACCATGTAACCTCAGATGCTTTTTTTCATAATTTTTAGCTGTTGTTATTTTGATTGTTGTTATTTAAGGCCCTTCCACTAAAGTGTTAATATCAAGTGTTAAGAAAAAGCAACAACAGGATAGAAGCAGCTGAGAAGAAGGAAGAAGCCACTTTCCCATCATGTAGTGGTGCCTCTTTGCCAGGCCGTTGGAACACACTCGCTCTTGGATCGCGTGCCCGTTCCACCCCGGGAGGTACCACGTGCTCCACAACAGTGCGCTGTTTATCTTCCTCAGTGTCCTTTCTTAAACAACTTATTCGCTTAAAGCGCGATTAGTGGCCGTGAAGCTTGGGACTCGGCTAAAGGAGGGCGACAGCACAACCGAGTCATTGTCCTTGTCTAGTAAATTTAGGGATATTTGCCTCTGTGTGAAGATGAGTACAAAGAGCGGAACACAGTGTGATGAAACACTCCATTTCCTGCCAAGAATGTCTTGTAAGAGTTCTGTCTCCTGTCAGACTAAGACAAGCTGTGTTTATTCTCTGCTCCCTCTCTCTGTCTCTTTCTCTAAATTATGACTTGTTTACCATAACATGTATTATTACACTGGTTCCTAATTAAGGATTTAATCATTGATTTTTCACTTGAGGGGTCTTCAAATTAAATTAGTACACATTATTTTAAAATGAGATTTTGCCTAATTATTTTACTCCTAGCTTAAAACATACGAGTAATATAAAAGTAAGTAGGCTATTGGTGTGAGACAATACACATACACATATTTCTACTTTTCATTCTTAGAACCACAGCCCTTGAAGGTGACAACTATTATGGTATGTACACTGAAGGACCACGTCGAGCTTCTGAATGGAGAGCTCTAGATCTGGATTCCCATTACTGAACAGTAATAGAACAATGATTGTAATGACTAATGAGCACTGATCTCCATCTTCAGCAAGAGCCTTACACGATGAGCAAGGGCTCCGAACTCGAAGGGTACTGTATGGAACTGTTGTCTAAGCTCGCCAGCAAAGTGGGCTTCAAGTACCACGTCTACGTGGTAAAGGACGGAAAGTTTGGGTCAAAGGATGATCGCGGCAACTGGGTAGGCATGGTCGGAGAAGTTGTGAGAGGGGTGAGTATCTCCACCTAAAAAGGATTGCATTTTGAATGACCAAAGCCAAGTTCTCTGTGTTTTTCATTATGGTTTTCTCTTCAACGATTGTACATCACATTTGATTCCCCATGTTTTGAGTCCCCACACAGTAATCCCAGTATCAGTCAGCCAAGACAGCCATTTTAACACATTTCAGAGAAACCTGTTAGTGATAAGAACCGGTATCCTGAACGTGTGTGTTTTTGTTAGGAAGCGGACCTGGCCTTGGCACCTCTCACCCTCACAGCTGTTCGGGAGGTGGTCGTGGACATGACCAAACCTTTCATGCAGACAGGCATCAGTTTTGTCATGAGGAAGGACTTGGCCTCTGAAGACTCGCAGTATCTTAGTTTTTTGAACCTCTTCTCCACAGAGATGTGGATGGGCATATTGGTCGCCTATCTGCTGACCTCCTTCTGTATCTATTTGGTGGCTCGGTAAGTGCCATTCACTCTCCTGTCTTTCGTAATACTGCTGAAAATTGATTTGTGTGTTTTTGTGTGTGTTTTTTTGTGACTGGATGGATTTTGTAAAGCATCAGCCCATGCGAATGGGAACAACCACACACAGAGGAAAATCACGTCACACTCTCGTACAGCTTCTGGTACACTCTTGGAGCCCTAACTCTTCAAGGTGATTGCATGCTTTTAACACACACATCCACACACTTATCAACTGAGAATAAAAGGTTTTTCCTGTTACTGTAACACACAGTCTACACATTAGTTTTGGTTGTTTTTAGCATTTAATCCTAAAATCAGTTGAGGATGACTAACCAGATCTTGAGAAGAACACTGGTGACGTTAACTCTAACATCTCGTGCAGGTGCAGGCCCTCACCCTAAAGCCTTGTCTGGGCGGGTGATTACTGCCATTTGGTGGCTGTTTTCATTAGTGATGTTGGCGTGCTATTTTACCAACCTTAGCTCCTGGATGCACTCGGATACAAAGCAGCTGTCAATAAAGAGCTTTGAAGACCTTGCCAAACAAAATGTGATCGAGTATGGCACAATTAAGGGCTCATCTTCACTTGCTTTCTTCAAGGTAAGACCACAGGGCCTGGTGTGTGTGCAGCTGCAGTCCACTGCAATTCAGTTCACCGATTCTAATTTGAAAGAAAAAGAAGCAAGATTTGGTTGCTTTCTACTGTCTAATTTGATTACATTATTATTGTGAATGACCTTAATGTAAAAATTCTAAATGCTAAAAATGCACCGGCACTGTTAAACAGGAACGTAAGTATTTCCCACTGTCCTAACCTGAGAGACATGTAGGTGGCAGTAGTGTTACCATTCACTCATGTATTAACGACCTTTGACCTCTGACCTTTGCTCTTCACATGAAGAATCATCAAAGGACGCTTTGTCATATAGTATATTTGTCATATAAGTTTGTTTGCATGACACCATGCCACCTATCAGTGAGGTTCCCCAAGTTATCACAGTCCTTGTCCGTTGTTTGAGCAGAACTCCAACAGTGAAGTCTACCGGCGCATCTACGAGAACATGGAGAGGCGGCAGAGCTGTGTGCCGACGATGGAAGAGGGCATCCGCAGGGTTCAGGAAGGGAACTACGCCTTCATTGGAGAGTCCGTGACCCTAGATCTGGTCGTAGCACGCCAATGCGACCTTACACGCTGCCCCGAGGTCATCGGCATGAGAGGTTACAGCATCGCTGCTCCTTTAGGTACGCTGCTGCCAGGCCGGGCAACAGACACGAGGGTGATGGTTCAAAATTAACATTCTTGGCGCAAAGAGCAGCGATGACATCTCTCTTTGCAGTGAAAAGACCTGGGGCCACTTTCCCACTAAACCGCATAAGCCTGATTGTCAGCTGAATCATGCGATCAGTGCAAACGGTTGTCCCCTGAAGCCTAAGAGTGGGCTTAATCCATGTCTGGTTCCACCCTCCCAACAGTTATCATTTTGCTGCTGCAAGAGGGGTTTCCAGCTCAACGCTGTCACTGAATGTCTGTGTGCTGGCATGTCTGTGTGATGTTTGCGTGTGCTCCAAGGCTTTCCCATGGTGAAAAATCTGAGTGTGGCCATCCTGGAGTTGAGCGAGTCCGGCGAGCTTGACTTCCTCCGCAGCAAGTGGTGGGCCAGCAGCTGTGGAACGCTGGAAGGCACCCAGGCCTCCTCGCTGAAGCCCAGCAGCCTGAAGGGCATCTTCCTGCTGCTGGCACTCGGCCTGGCGCTGGGAGTGGCCACCGCCCTTGCCGAGCTGGCCACCAGGTCGCGCAGGGTCGCCAGCACACAGCAGGTGGGTTGGGGGGTGGGGGGGTCACTGATTGTGAGAAATCTCAGATTAGGGCTCGAATCAGGTCACTGCTTCAATGTCAGTGGCCGCAGGCTATGGCACTCACTGTTATCTACCCTCAGGCTGTAGTACTCACTGTAATCTACCCTCAGGCTGTAGTACTCACTGTAATCTACCCTCAGGCTGTAGCACTCACTGTAATCTACCCTCAGGCTGTAGCACTCACTGTAATCTACCCTCAGGCTGTAGCACTCACTGTAATCTGCCCTCAAGGTGTAGTACTCCCTGTAATCTACCCTCAGGCTGTAGTACTCACTGTAATCTACCTTCAGGCTGCAGTACTCACTGTAATCTATCCTCAGGCTGTAGCACTCACTGAAATGTACCCTCAGGCTGCAGTACTCACTGTAATCCACCTTCAGGCTGCAGTACTCACTGTAATGTATCCTCAGGCTGTAGCACTCACTGTAATCTGCCCTCAGGCTGCAGTACTCACTGTAATCTACCTTCAGGCTGCAGTACTCACTGTAATCTATCCTCAGGCTGTAGTACTCACTGTAATCTACCCTCAGGCTGCAGTACTCATTGTAATCTATCCTCAGGCTGTAGCACTCACTGTAATCTGCCCTCAGACGCTGTTGTTCCCTCCATGTGCAGAACAGGTTTGTGAAAGCAAGGAGCGCTTCATGAT
Organism: Tenebrosternarchus preto; assembly: GCA_025802075.1. Lineage (NCBI taxonomy): Eukaryota > Metazoa > Chordata > Actinopteri > Gymnotiformes > Apteronotidae > Tenebrosternarchus > Tenebrosternarchus preto. The sequence goes on from JAOYMR010000015.1 coordinate 3,178,932, forward strand.
GTTTATGATTCTGCAGCTGATTTTTTGTCCTTTTAGAAATCCTGCTGTTCTGTCTTAACAACTGAACTAAGTCAGCGATTTGGAAGAAGAGAGGAGAAGACGTCAGCCGAAGACTCAGAAAAATGCAAAGCCTAAACATACCGAACACTTTTAGAAGACATGCGTGTCTGTTTATATATTCAAATATTCAAATATTCATGCATGTCTTTTCAAATATTCACTGGATATTAGTCTTTCAGATTTCAGCAGCAACAACAAGACTTTATTAACTATATTAACTAAACTTTTTTAACTCTCCTGTACTTATTTTTAACTGCATGTGAGAAGGAGAATACTTACACTGTGCTGCGAGTAACTTGACATATACTATTATATTTTAGCTGAACACAAACCTTGGTTTTTGGACTGTTCATTGTGTTTTCTATTGCCCAGTCTCATATAGATTACTGTGCTATACTTAAAGGTTACAAGCTGATTTTATTGGTTACAGCGGTAATTTGTTTAAACATTTAGTAATATTGAGATGAAGTTATACTTCGATAATTAAATGTTATGTGGAAAAATAAAACTTGATTTAAATGTGGTTTGAAATGTCAGCATATGTTAAATGTAGGAATGTTTCATACCTTTGTTATTGTTGATTTTACGTTGTACTGCTAAGGCCAGTTAAACATAAAAGAATAAAAACCAAATTTTTCTTTTTTTTTCTTTTTTTATTGCATTAAGATGTACAATATTTCATTACAAAAGTTGCAACTTTACTTTTAACTATATAAATAGACCATCCTGGGCTCCAGGTAAATAACTGGATAAAAAGATGAATATTTCATGAAGACAGTACTGTATTGGAAATACTCAAAATTCGTCAATATGGTCCAGCCCTTTTATCGACTATACATTCCTTATAGTTTGGGATATATGCTGCATTCTGTTAGTCAGAAATAGACTTTTTAATCTGTCAAAAATGGAATCTGTCTCTCATGCATTAAATTGCTTACTCAAAATGTCCTTTGAGGCAATAACACTGTTTAAGGTGACTAAATGATGGAGTCGTCTGGAATACAGTTTTATAGAATATAAAATTATAGAATGTAACACAGAGTCAAAAACTATTCAAAATTAATGTACAATTTTAGTTAGATGTGTACCATATTATTACTCTCACTTTTGATTTGGCAAAAATAATCATTTACATTTAAATGTAGTCATTTAGCAGATATTCTTATTCACTGACATTCAAAAAATGTACAGAAAGAACATGTACAGTTTTTGTGACCTCTTTGATCACAAAAGCTTGTATCAGTATAAAGCAATAGAATAGATACACTCAACAACTTTTTTTTTTTAATGACAATTCTTCTTGTAATTAAATGTACCAGCTTAGGGTCCCAAAACAACAAATATCCAAGGATCAGAAATACCTTAAATGTGAAATAATTCATTTTTTATAATGATTCTTCATATGGCACATAAAAATTTCTTCATCTCATGTTAACTGCACTTAAATGCACTTTATAATAATAAATAAATAATAAAAAATAAATAAAAAATTATCAATTTACTAAATATTCCTTGCTACTTTTTGGTGGTAGAAATGATGTATTGCTCCTTTAAATGACTAGGCTGGTTTAACCGTGGTTAACATGGTTATGAAAACTTTCATTCACCTTTTGTTTGAGCAGGAGCGCAAACATATTAATTTCACTCTTGAGACTTCATACAAATCCCTCGGTAGTCTATACCAGGTCAGATGTTCATGGTTATATTATATAGGGCTCTGTATTTTTTCATTTTCTCAAACAAAAACATTATTACTTATTAATCATTTAATTAAAATGATTAATATTAATCAACTTAATATGATCCAACGTTTCATCAAAAGCTTCAATCAACAAACCGGAAGTGTCATTTCGTAAACACTTCCGCCCGGAATTGAGAATGTCAGGGATGTCCGTTCCTGTTTTCGTGAGCACCTTATGATTCTTGCTTTGTGTTGCTCACAGGTTATGGATATTGTTTTTATCAGGAATATCGCTTAAAATTCAACAGGTCACAGATGAGAGAGTCTCTATAAGGGTATACCTGTAAGTACCATATTGAGAAATGTCTGAGCATCAGTCGCAAATATTGCACATTTTCATGTCAATGCCGGGCTGGGCCGACTGTCTTGACCCAAGTTAATTGCTAGCTGTGGATCTAGATCTAGTATTCTCTACATTTGCGGACGCAACATTCTTAATACTTTTCACTAAATCCATTTAAAAATGACACAATATGATTTTTGTAACTGATAGTCTTTCGTGGAAGTATTGTTACTTGTAACAATATGATACTGCCCCAACTACACAGCAGCTAGCTAACGCTAATGAGCTAGCCAGGAGGCTAGATTACCATTTCAATAACATTAGCTAGCTACATAACCAAACAACGTTAGCTGAGTTCGCTAGCTAGGTGGCTGTCATGCTCGCTGCTAGCCTGCCATTTTTGCAGCTACCAACAAAGATGGCTAAATAAGCAGTTCTTTTTGACGTCGCATAGACAGCTAACTACCGTAATTGTATAGCTAGCTATCTAGCTATCGTTAACTATGGTAGCTGTAGAAATCACCTGTTTCATTAGCAAGTTAGCTAGATAATTTACCATTTATGCGTTAGCTAGCTGTCTAGCGTGTTACATCTTTGGTAAGCTTTTCGATTACGTTAGCTAGAAACCTAAAGCTAGTTTGCTAGCTAGCTAATGTTACCCAGCTAAATATGCCAACGTAGCGATAGCTAGCTAGTCATCTCTTAAGAAACGAATCTAAAATTGCTGTAAATTACCACTTACTGGAAGCTACAGTGTATACCTTTTTAATTTAGTTAGCAGTTTAGCCATCCAGTTTACCAGCTAGCATGCATAGTCATTGCTGGTAATACTGGTTCGCCTACTTTAAACCGCAGCGGACTTCGATTTGGAATTGTAGAAGATTTCAGGGTTAATCCCATGAATCTAACTAGCTACCGAACATATTGGAATGACAGTTTTTGTATTAGAATTGATTATTGTAGGTAGATATCTATGTTACTATCTAATAAACGATGTTATTAGCTAACTAGATAGCTAGCTAGGTAGTCGTATCTTATTAGCCTACCCCTAGCTTTAACTGATACATTGTGAACCATTTTGATCGAACGAAAATGACATTGTGATGAATAATTTATTACATTTATTCATTATTGTAGGATCTGTGGCTTTACTTTAGAAAAAAAGATGTCGACTAATCCATATCGACAGCTAAGTGATATTCGCTGAAATACGATTGCCGGTCATGGATTAAGTTGGGCCACGATACTAGGTTAGCTAGTTAGCTAGCTGAGTTAGGTCTACATTAAATCTAGGTAGTTAGTTACGTGTCTAATTAAAACCAGTTATACATAAAAAAATGAGTTGTTAATTTACTGCTAAGTTGTATATGATATTTATCGATTCTTATTTACTCTCTCATTTTGTACGCTTATTATTTTGGTATTGTAGAGTGAAAGATAATTGAGATGTCTAATGTAATCGCCAGAATGTCATGACACTTCAGTAAACTCGGCCCTTAAGTGATTACTGTGCACAGAATAGTAGCGAAGCTCCCGAATCCCCCAATTGTCTCCACCTTTCATCCAGACGCCAAAGCAGGTACCCCCTGACACAAAGAAACACTTACTGAAGTAATCGAGCTATTCAAGGTTGAATCACAGGCAATGTGCCTTGACAGCAATATCATGTATCCGCAGACATTTTGGCTGCATTTGTGACCACCGTGTTGTTTCGTGAAGTGGAGTCTCACTTTCCAAATGTGAACTTTGAACGCTAAGAAAAGTCACAAAACCTTCACCAACACCTATTAAAAATAGATATGGATTGTGTGGTTATTGGTAACACTAAGAGGTTCTATATTATAAAGCTTCATATAACGTCAAGTAAGTAGCCCAACCGCCAAAAGCAATTTCACAAGTCACAAAAATCAGCAAACTGAGATGCAATGAACTTTATTGTTTTTGGTAAGTGGAAAAATTCACAGAGGAACAGGGTTTGTCATAGCTAGCGATTTGAGTGGAGTGGAATAAACTTTTTTTACTTTCCTGTTAGTTATAGCTAAACCAGTCACTCTGGAAAAACACTGATGACGGCAATGAGTGTAATCTAAAAAACAACTAAAAGATTCAAAATGAATCCGGGTTCATTACCCAGTCAGGAAAGTTATCCACAGGGAGGTGCACTCCATGCCTGTAAATCATATTGCATGTGCCTGCAGCACATAAAAAGGTAGGCTAAGGGCTAAGCATGTATATCACTGAATGATGGATTTATAGAAAAGATTAGATGGGCAAGAAATTTGGGGGAAAAGACTCTTGAGTTGTCAGTGTTGTAGGTTCCACACACACAAGGATCCCTGCAAGCATACAAGAGTGCATTTGCAATTCAAAAGCAATGGGCTTCCGCAACATGCACATGCTACTATGCGAAATTACAAAATGATTATCTACAGCTATAACTATAGAGGTTTGTAAAATTCTCACACGAGAAGCACTGCTGTAATTTAGGTGAGGATCAAGGAAGATTACCTTTTGGTTGAATGCTTTTGGGCTAATTGTTGCATAGGCTTTTGTTCTGTAAATTGTAAGGAACCTTCCAATATTTGTGGTTTTATTTTTACATGTATATGTACATCTAAAAGGACATATCATGGATTAGAACACTTTAGGGACATGATTAATAGAACATCCTCTATGTCCTCGCTGCAGGTTGACAGATCTTGTGGAGGCTTGTGTGCTGGTTAATGTATAGAGTAAAAAGGGTGAAACTCGAAGACGAAACCGAAGGAAGTTGGAAAAGGTAATTCAAAATCCATATTCCGGTGGGGGGGGGGGGAAGCACAGGCATCTAATGTGTCGTAATTTTACACTGCTGAACACGTGGTGCAGTTACGATCGTTTAGTGCTTGAATGAGTCGTTTTGTTGCTCAGTTTCTCAGCTGTCAAGATGACTGCAGTGGATGACCTCTCAGACAGCACGGAGGTGGTGGAGATGGAAGACGTCGCATCCCAGTTCGTCGTGGAAAAGCACTCGTGGGACGGGCTGCGGGAAATCATCCACGGCAGCCGGAAGTACTCGGGCATGATCATCAACAAGGCGCCCCACGACTTCCAGTTTGTACAGAAACATGATGAAATGGGCCCTCACTCCCATCGGCTGTACTATCTCGGTAATGTGTGTGTGTGTGTGTGTGTGTCAGGGATGTTGAAGGTGTTATAGTTACCCAAAAGCTTGCGGAGCCTGTTGTCCTCGTTTTGATTTGTTAATTTCCTCCGAGCCTATGGGCAGATCTTTGGTGTCGCTGTTGGGTGAACCACATCTTAATTGCCCCAACATTCTCTCAACGCTTGCTCTGTTAGGTATGCCCTACGGGAGCAGGGAAAACTCATTACTGTACTCAGAAATTCCTAAGAAGATCAGGAAAGAAGCCCTTCTGGTGTTGTCGTGGAAACAGATGTTGGATCATTTTCAGGTAAGTCACCTAACCTAAATGGCTGACTAAGCACGTTTAGGTTATTATGGAAAAAATGAGTACTGTTTAACCTTGCAGTTGGGCAGCGTGAAATGCATGTTTATCTGTATACGAAAGTCAGTATAACTGCTGCAACTGTATGCCTGGTATCAGTTGGTAAGGATGCATTATGAGGTGGAAAAAATGTCTGCAAGTAGGTCATATGCTTTTGTCATGGCTTTATCATATATATGCAAAAGTGACTGACTTTGTGATTAAAAAATGCTGTTGTCCAAGTGCATAAGGTTGGTGATGATTTTGGCAAGCATGCTGACGAGAGTGGATCTGCTGGTTGTGTTGAGAGAATGAATTTTTTTTTTTTGTTGTTATAGTGTGTTTGACAGGTAGACTTTTAATATTGCTAGAAATTGGGCCTTGTTAAATTTAATTAACTTATAATAAGAGTGTTTTTATTATGGGTTAAAAAAAAAAAAAAAACCTGTTCACTAAAGCTCGTGTGTGCATCAATGGATGTCTTCTGCTGACTTCTTCATGGAACAAAAGCAGTGACAGCTGGCCAGTGCCATGTGCTTGCTTGATGGTCTTAAAGAAGAAGTCACCAAACCACTATAATTTCATCTGGTTGTGAACATCTGAGATCAGTTGACATGCACTTAGTCCAAAGTATTCTTTCACCGTGGTGCCAGTACCATGTCCAGTGTCTTTTTTTTATGCCTATGGTGACATCACAAATCTACAAGGGTCTTTTATAACTGAATGAGCTCAGCTTTGAGCCGGCGGCAAATAACGTCCGAATCGTTGTTGGTTGAATAATCGTTGTTGGTTGTGCTCTCTCTTCAGGCGACACCCCATCAGGGCGTGTACTCTCGGGAGGAGGAGCTCCTTCGTGAGAGGAAGCGTCTGGGCGTGTTCGGCATCACGTCCTACGACTACCATGCACGCAGTGGCCTTTTCCTCTTCCAAGCTAGCAACAGCCTTTTCTATTGCCATGATGGTGGACATAATGGCTTCATTGTGAGTCAGCACAATTTCCTTCCCCCCCCCCCCCGTTTAAAAATACCAGCCTTTACCCGTGTTGTTACAGCATAAAATGGCCCTGACTCCCATCTGTCCCCCCCCCCCCCCGTGCCCTGAAAAATCATGTACTGTTTAGCAGGCTGCCCCGATGAAGCCTGTGGAGATTAAGACTCAGTGCTCAGGGATTCGCATGGACCCCAAGATATGTCCTGGTGATCCCAACTTCATAGCTTTCATTAACAACAATGACCTGTGGGTGACGAACATCGAAACCAGTGAGGAGCGCAGGCTGACGTTCTGCCATAAAGGTGAGATGGCTTTTCCCCCGCCGCTGCCGGGAGGTGCTGTACTGCTCAGATGTTTCCTCTGCGCTCTTTAATGAACATGACAGTCGTGGGTGACATTCGTAAATGGTAGGGATGGGATTCGAGTGTGATTTACCAAGGCTCAGTGACCCATTTATCTCTCTCTAATAAAGTTTGTATTACGGTTTTATTATGAACTGTTTCATTTGTTCTTGCTGCAGGGCTGAATAACGTGAAGGATGATCCAAAATCGGCAGGAGTTGCAACCTTTGTGATCCAGGAGGAGTTTGATCGTTTCACTGGATACTGGTGGTGTCCGAGCGTGTCTGAAGGTCTGTGCGACAGAATTGAGCGCGTTTCATAAACGTTAAAGTGGCCTCTGAGTGAATACCGGTACACACACTTTACAATGTTGCCATTTAATAAATGCTAAATGCCTCCTCCTGCAGACTTACTCTATACCCCATACAGGCATAGATACAAGTTAAAGTGGAAATCTGGTCTTGGTAATGCGATTCGTCAGCCAGCACCCTTGTCTCGCGTCCTGTTTCTGATAAACCGCTCCCGTACCCGCTCGTCCCGTCGTGTTTATCCACTGAGGACTCGTCTGTGTTTTCTTGTCTTTGTCGTCTCGCGGCTCAGACGCAGACGGTCGTAAGACGCTGCAGGTGCTTTATGAAGAGGTGGACGAGTCCGAAGTGGAGATCATCCACGTCCCCTCCCCCGCTCTGGAGGAGCGCAAGGCAGATGTATATCGATACCCCCGCACTGGTAATTTTAACCTCTATATTCAGATATCATGCTTGTAGTTGAAAGAGAATGTACCACAGTTTTATATTTATGTGCATTTGTGTCGTGTTGTAACCCGGCAGCTGAAAAACGGTCGTTTTAACTCTGCCTTTCAGCACAAGCACTTTTTCACCTTTATATGAAGTGATGGCTGAGAGTAGATGTGCACTGAAATTTTGGACACTGTAAATGGCCAACAGTGGCACGTTTGGGTACTTGCCAAAAAAATGTGTGATCTTTCTGTTTAAGAATAAATACAACACAATATCACGCTTTGCAAATTACTTCAAAGTTCGGAATAGTGGTTTAAAAAAAGCTTTTTTTTTTTTTTGCTCTTGGTTTTTTTCTCATATGTACAGTCTTCACATGTGCAGGATTTAAATTGTTCTTTAACACTGTCCCATCCACAGCGCCTTGGACAATCTTTAACTCCACTCAGTGCTTCAAAACATAAAAACTAAACTGAACAAAAGTGTTCACGTTTCTGTTTTTTTTTTTATATATAACAGCTGCTGCAACAGGCATAATTCAAGAGAAAATGAATGTAATTAGTGTGGTATAAAACTGCAAACTGAAAGCAAATCCAAAACCACACAAATCCAAAACCTTTTCATTTCAGTTTTTGACTCGGTGCGTCTGCGTGGCACTATGTTAAGAAGATACTGGTGTGCTTGGCATTAGGAAAACATTCTGGTGGATTATGGAGACCATAGTGTTGGACTATACAATATTTTCATGAATAACTGCTGTATAGACCAACATGACGGACGGCCATCTGTGCACCTTTAGGGCAGGGATGCTCAAATATACTTGTTTCAAGTTACTCGATCAGTCGCCAGGTTTCAGAAGTGCATTTGCCTGTGGGAATTGCCAATCTCTGCTGGACTGGCAATTTTCTGACTGTGTGTTGGCTAAGTGCGAGTCCGCCTTGGGGGCTTTACTGCAAAACCGAAACTGCTTGTGATCCAAAGCATTGTACCCTACCTGTGGTCTGGATTTAGCCTAACCATAGCTAACTTCAGGAAGTGGTTTTTATCTTAAGACGGCAAAATGGAGGTGCACGTTTAACGTTGTGTACATGCAGTCAGCAGCAGAGTTCCTGTGACCGTTTGGTTTTTGCTCTAAATTTAGCTGCTTGTAAATCTCGTCTCTTTGTGTTGTCTTTGCTTTTGGTGGAAGAAAGTGTTCTTTTAACCCCCCCTGGTGGTAGCAAAGCTAGAACAGTAATGTTCACCAGCTAATTAAGGTTTTATCTCTCTGCTGTTGGACAGAAAGAGTCCAAGCTCAAAGGTTTGTCTGCTGGACCTTTTTTAATACATGGACCTTGAAGTTAATAGACCATGCTGGATAAACGGTGCATTTTGCCAGTGTGCATTTAAGCGACATTTGTATCTCGTTTAAACCTTTTTGATGGCAGCTGTGTTTGCAAAGATCAGTGGTGTAAGGTTAGTTAATTATGGCACATGCTTGAACCCCAGATTTAGATTTTGTATGGACTGTAAAGTTTTGAGTCAGTGCCAGGATCCTAGCTAGTACTCTACATACATAAGCAGGCAGATGTGAAGCAGTAGTTGACCATCCCATATACTCCAGTCTGATTTTATTTCACCTTTGATTACCTGCTAACCTTGATTACCTGTCTAATCTTCTGGTACCACCTTCTTTACATTGCCTTGTTTTCATAGAATGCTGACATTTAGTCTTCTCTGCTTGTTAGGGAGTAAAAATCCACAGATCAGTCTGAAACTGGTAGAGATTCGAACTGACGAGGATGGTGAGGTAAGTCTCTGGTGCCATACTGTACTAAGTAATATATATAAATATAGATTTGTAGATAGATTCTGTCTCTCATATTTATTTTACACACAAACACACACACACACACACACACAATATATTTATTATTATGGATTTCATCATCAGTCCAGAACAAGGCTTTTTGCGGTCAAAGCCGGCTCTTAAGGCTCTAGTCCCTGCTCCTCTGTACACCCCCACTCTTTATTGTATTATACTGGCTTCCTTTTCACCATGCAGATTGTAAGCGCACAGAACAAGGAGCTTGTCCTGCCTTTCAAGACGCTGTTTCCAGGGGTAGAGTACATCGCACGAGCCGGCTGGACGAGAGACGGCAAATAGTACGTTTCCCTCTCCGTGTTCGCTGCGGCTGCCGGCGGGGCCCGCTCTCTGATCGCCTAATCCAAATTCTGTGCCAAGCGAGAGCTGAAGAGGCCTCTTTGTCTCCTGGCAGCGCGTGGGCTGTGCTACTAGACCGCAGTCAGCAGAAGCTGCAGCTGGTCCTGCTGCCTCCCGCCCTCTTCCTCAGCGTGGGCGTCGACGAGCCGCAGTGGGAGGAGCACGTGGCGGCCATGGTAGAGGGCGTGCAGCCCTTCGTCATCTACGAGGAGGTGACGGACATCTGGATCAATGTAAGGGCACTCGTTTGGATGAGCTACTTGGGTTTCCTTGTGTTGGTACCACTAAGGACTTGGACGAAAAATATCGTGTGTTTTTTTTTTTTTTTTTTTTTTTTTTAGCATTGGTGTAATTCTGTGATTAGTACTGCTTTATTTCTTCGTTAAGGGACGTGTTGTGAATGTGTGTTTCCTATCGGCAGGTCCACGATATATTTTATCCTTTCATTCAAACAAATAACGATGAGTTCACGTTCCTGTGGGTGAATGAGTCAAAAACGGGCTTCTGCCATTTGTACAAAGTCACAAGTCTTCTGCTGCCAGGGGGCCACCAGTGGACTAGAGAGTACAGTCCCTCCGAGGGTGAGGGCCGTGACACCACCTTCACGTACATCTGATTTGTGCCGTTTGACGCTCCTGGTGTGCCTAAACTAGCTTCGACACTGTTTATTCCCCTAGATGATTTTAAATGTCCAGTAAAGGAGGAGGTGACCTTAACCAGTGGAGAGTGGGAGGTGTTGGCCAGACATGGTTCAAAGGTCAGTTGTGGCACCACATTGCGTAATATCATGGACGCGTGACCCCAGGGCCTGTCCTTTTTGCCCCATGCCTACGTTTGGGTTCGCAGATCTGGGTAAACGAAGACACGAAGCTGGTGTACTTCCAAGGCACAAAAGACACGCCCCTGGAACACCATTTATATGTGGTAAGCTACGAGTCTCCGGGAGACGTCGTCCGACTGACCAAGCCAGGCTTCTCCCACGGATGCTCTGTCAGCCAGGTACGTGGTCCTGGCACACCCGCAGCTCGTATGTTCTTCAGAGAAAGCTGATGTTATTCTCTGACAAGAAAAAAAGGTTTCGTTTTATTTTCAGTAGCTGGTGTGTACATTCCTGGTGTCACGACAATTTGCACCTTGCGTCATTATAAAATGTTTCCGAACATTGTGAAATCTGCAGGTTCACAGTACTTTTTGCTATGATTCATATTCATGTTAAATTCTGGTGCTACTAGATGCTGAACAGCTAATGTAGTGTGTTGTTCTGATCGTCTGTCATGCACTGTGTGTGAATGGATGATGGATGTTGACCAGGGATCTTTATCTAGTGGATCTTTATCTAGTGGATCTGTATTTTAGTCTGACAATGTTAGAACGGGCAAAACAAACAAGTACACGCTTTTATTTGGTATTATTAAAGCTGGTTCTAACTTTACAAAATCAGTGGTGGAGTTGCACTTCTCAGACTGATGCATTTTACAGAATTCAAACACCTCAGCTTTTTTTTAAGTATTTTTAACGTGCATTACCTAGTTAAAAACACTGGGTAGTAACAACCAGATTTGGTTTTCTTGATGTTGTTAAAAGGTTTTGCCCTTCTCTTCTTTTGAGAGAGAGACAAAACGGGTTTGCCAAATAAATATTAATGCAGTGACTGTTAGCTGTCCAGTCATGCATGCAATGCACAGCAGTTCAGAAGTGGCTTTATATTTACTTGAAGTTCTGCAACTGCTCTAGACTTCCTCCATGACTGTCGCATGCATGATGGTGGCCCTAGGGAAGGCTGTTTGATGTGTGGACCACAAAGTCTCTGTTTACAGCAGAGTGGCCCATCAGCTCCGATCTGTCATCAAGAAACACGTCATAGAAGCTGATACAAAACGACCTGCGCGATGTCCATTTCTCACGGTGAAGGTTGGGGTTAACCCCAACCTTGCCTAGGATTCAACCTGCTGATATCCATGGCCGCTCAAGTGAAGAGCATCTGGCAGTTTCTGTTTGTTTCAACCTGGAGAATCGACACTAAGAAAAGGTCATAGCCGAAACGGTGCAGCAGTGCAGTCAAGATGCAAATGCATCTTCAGTTCGCTGGTGTTATTTAGTGAAGCCAGGTGCTCACCCTGTGGCATGCAAGCATAAGAGCAAAGTAGGGTTTCCACTGAAAGACCGGTTTCTCCCCCGTGTCACAACGCAGAACTTCGACATGTTCATCAGTCACTACAGCAACGTGAGCACCCCCCCCTGCGTTCACGTCTACAAGCTGGTTGGTTCTGACAGCGACCCCTTACACAAGGAACCCGAGTTCTGGGCCAGCATGATGGAGTCAGCAGGTAAATGAATAGGACCTTTTAAAGGTGGTGTGGAGGGTGGAGATGTGCTGCATCATTTTCTTCTTTTCATTCGTTTTAGGCTGCCCAGCTGATTACGTCCCGCCAGAGATATTTAGTTTCCCTGCAAAGTCTGGCTTTGAGCTGTATGGGATGTTGTACAAGCCACACAACTTGAAACCGGGCAAGAAACACCCAGCAATCCTGTTTGTCTACGGGGGTCCCCAGGTTGGTCTTTAAGAAGACACCTCCAAACCACAGCTCATATTTTTCTTGAACCTTCTCTTCACTTCTAATTGTTTGTGAGTAAAAAAACATTTTGCTTTTCCAGGTGCAGTTAGTGAACAACTCGTACAAAGGTGTGAAGTACTTGCGTCTGAACACACTAGCATCTCTGGGCTATGCTGTGATAGTCATCGATGGAAGAGGCTCATGTCAGAGGGGTTTGAAGTTTGAGGGCGCTCTAAAAAACAAAATGGTACTTCAGATTGCACCTCTGAAAGGAGAAACTTCAAACAAAAAATTACAAATATCTAGTTCAGAAATGAAACACCTGGCGTGTATTGTAACAAACTCCGATTGTTGATTCCTCTGTCATCAGGGCCAGGTGGAGATCGAGGACCAGGTGGAAGGGCTTCAGTATGTAGCTGACAAGTACAAGTTTATAGACTTAAGTCGTGTGGCCATTCATGGCTGGTCTTACGGAGGATTCCTGTCTCTCATGGCCCTTATTCACCAGCCCGACGTGTTCAAGGTGAGCTTCCTGCCTGGTGTACTGGAGATTGTGCTTCACTAAAGTCCATCCTGCTAGTGATAAAAGCACCACATCTCCCAGAAACGCTAAACATGCTTATAGATACCAAGGGACGCTATCTGGCTTTCATCAGCTGTTAGTCCTGTTGCCATGTTAGGAGGTGTCCAGATTCAGTTTGATTCGGGAAGCTTTTCTGCTATGTCCAGTGTTCGTTTACAGTATTGCTAGCGTGTGGAAATGAAGCCATTGATACTGGACACAAGCAGCGCGTACAAATTCTGTCAACATTCCTGAGGTTGAGCAGTGTCCCTTCTCCTCACTCCAGTGCTAATCAAGTGCCTCCTGGATAAAGAGAGTCCTAAAACCAAACAAACAACGAACAGAAGCCTGAATGGAATTTTAAGTCATCACTGCTCTCCAAGGCCTGCAGGATCGGTTCAGTGTGGAGTTACTGTACTTGGTACTTTCGGAACCGAACTTGCATGTGGTGGTGGTTGTCGTTTCCTCAGGTGGCCATTGCTGGAGCGCCTGTGACGGTGTGGATGGCGTATGATACAGGCTACACCGAGCGCTACATGGACGTGCCCGAGAACAACCAGCAGGGCTATGAAGCAGGATCTGTGGCGCTGCACGTCGACAAGCTTCCCAACGAGTGAGTCAAAGTGCTGCTTGAACCCAGCAGAAAGTTCTAGAACCAACAAGGTTCCTCACATGGAAATCCACACCCCAAGTGTGTGCTTAACCTGTTCCCAGAATGCACTGATTTTTGGGCTTTAATACATTTCATGGCTATACATACATACATGCATCCATGACTGGTATAGTTGGTCAAAAAATCTGAGACACTTGAAAAATAGTTTAGTTCTCAAGTTTAAAGCCCATTTAACAGCTCGTTATGATCCCGTTAGCAGTGACATCATATCCTAATTCACTTTTTACTATTTTTTTTTTTGTTAATGTGTGTTTGTTGTGTTTTATTTTAAGTAACTTGCTGGATTAATGTTCTTCATAGGCCAAACCGATTGCTAATCTTGCATGGATTCCTCGACGAGAATGTGCACTTTTTCCACACCAACTTCCTGGTGTCTCAGCTGATCCGTGCAGGAAAGCCATATCAGTTACAGGTTTGACCTTTTATTTGTATTCTGTTATTCCTGTTACTGATCTCTTTCATTTTTACAGCCAGAAGGCAGTGACGAATCTGCATTTGCTTGGCTAATGACTTCATAGTAAGAATACTGATCCAGAATCAGTGTTTGACATTATCATGATATTTAAATGTTCTTATGTGAGTGCACTAACACAAATTAAGGCTCTTGTACTGAGCTCAGTAAGGTTTTTATTTTTTTTATTTATTTTTTGTGTGCGCGCGGTTTTTTTTGGATCAGCTAAATGCTGTTTTAAACGGAGCTAATACACTGTTCCACACTACATCCCTCTTGGACATGTTTGTTGCTTTAGTTAGAAGATGCTGATTTGCAGCCTGTTTGCACTTCCCTACCAGATCTATCCCAACGAGAGGCACAGTATCCGCTGCCCTGAGTCTGGCGAGCACTACGAAATCATGCTGCTACATTTCCTCCAGCAGCATCTCTGATGAGGGAGCTCCATTGTTTCTGGGACGGTCTCCAGTCTCCACCCACCCTCCGTCACAGCCCACCACCTTTGAGCAGCCATTGAAATATCAGCTCAGGGGCGGCGCTCTTTCCACCTTAGCCTTTCCGCTCGCTCGTCCCCCCCCCCCCCCCCCCCCCCCGCGCGGGGGGTGGAACCCCCGGAGAAAGGGTGGGGACAATAGTAGGAGGGAGACGGGGTTTATAGCAGTTAATATTAAATAAAA